>BQNB010123869.1:2542-19256 GCA_026074375.1 Tanacetum coccineum
GGATACTGACTGAATGTAAGTTGATGTTCATTAGGAAGACCCATGAGTAGCAAACCCCTAGCCTTCACATTATTATTTTTATTTGTCTTCTCTTTAGCAGTTACAGGTATAGATATCTTTGTAACTAATGTACCATTCTCATATGTTGTTTGTGGTACTGACATCCATGAATTGCCATTTTCTATCACCTTCTAGAGTGTATAGTCTTGGATATGGAAGTACTGCTTAATCCTTATAACCCACATCTCATACTCACCCAGTTTGAGTATGGGAAGTTTTGCAGTAGGACCACTATTTGTAGATGATACCACTTGTTGATCCCAAACCTTGATCGATTCCTTAGATTGTCTAAGGTTAAATTACCTTGGATAAATCCAAAGTAACTTGTTGTAGAAACTTTGTATGTATACTAAAGTGTATGCGGAATCTACACCTTAATACCTAGAAGAATTATGAATAAAACAATAATCTTGAACAAAAAAAGATATAACCAAACGCTCCAATATTATTAGATTAATAATACGAGTACTCTTCACTAGTACTAGGGTTTACAACCTTGAAGCTTTTTCTGAATCAACTTGACAACTATGAAAACTTATCTGCAAAACTGATATCTCAACTAATGCCCTAGAGCCTCCTTTTATAGACTAAGGAGTCCTAGTCGGCTTACAATACATTTCTAAGATATCTTAATCTTTTCTAAACATAAACGTAATCTTTTAAATAAATACATTATGTATATCTTGTACATAAATATCTCAATACTTATCTTCACAAGTATTCTTGTTCTCCAAACAATCTGTATCTCGTTAATACGTCTTTATCCTCTTGACAATAGAAAGTTTTCAAGCAGTTGTAATCAGCAGTTGTAATCTTTTCACCAGCAGTACTAATATTACCAGCAGCACTAATAAACATAAGCAGTAGTAATATTAGTACTAGCAGTACTAATATATCCTCACAGTAGTAACTTGTACCAGCAGTCTTAACATTTACTACTAGCAGCACTAACTATTTAGCTTATATTTTAGTCTTCAACATTGAGCAGTCTTAACTTCAACTAACAGCAGTAACTTTATGCTATCGGTACTAAATTATACTAACAGTAGTAACTAGCAGTGGTAACATTATACTACCAGTACTAACTACTTAGCATAATTTCCATTATGTACCTGAGCAGTAGTAACCTTAAGAATCCTTGAAGTATTTTAAGTCCCAACAACAGACAAAAATGTAAAAAAACAGACGAAAACGTAAAATAACTGACGAAAACGTAAAAAACGGAAACGTAAAAAAACAGACGAAAACGTAAAATAACTGACGAAAACGTTAAAAAAGGACGAAAACGTAAAAAACAGACGAAAACGTAAAAAACAGACGAAAACGTAAAAAAACAGACGAAAACGTAAAAAACAGACGAAAACGTAAAAAAACAGACGAAAACGTAAAAAACGGACGAAACGTAAAAAGAACGTAGAAAGTGGTTGGAAGAGAGGATACAAAAAATAAAGAGAAAAATAAGACTTTATATACCCTACAAGTTAAAATGTCAAAAATACCCTTATAGTTATAAAAAAGGAGGGTGATGAGGGGACACATGGCGCAATATGGTGGCTTCCTAGACTTTTTATTTTTAGCCCCTTTTCATTGTATCCCCACCCTATATATATATGTGTGTGTGTGTGTGTGTGTGTGTGTGTGTGTGTGTACTTTGACGCTACGGAAATATTTATTCTTTTATTTCCGGTCTTTGAGTTTTACTCGCTTCTTGTTGGACTCCCTTGAGTCGTTTGAATAGTTAATTCGTTTAGTCGTTGAGTCTATTTTTGGAGTATTTCGTGTTGGTGTCACACTTCGTCCAAGTGCATCGAGTTGTTTTACTTAATTACCACACAACCATGGTACCAAAACGTTTTGTAATGGGATTAAGAGTTTTGAAATGAGAATATGAGGTTTTGTAATGAGAAAGAGATTTTGTAATGGGAAAGAGATTTTGTAACGAGAATAAGAGTTAGTAATGAGAAAGAGGTTTTGTAACAAGAATAAGGGTTTGTGATGAAAATGAGGATTTGGTAAAAGGAAAAGGATTTTGTGTGAGTAAGAATGAACGCTTGAACAATAAGACAATTTTGTACAAAATGTTAATTAAGTGGAATTAATGTTAGGTCGTGGCCGGGTACCGTTGTACGTTGTGTAGAGATTATTGGTGTGTTGTGTAGAGATTATTGGTGCTTCGTGTAGAGATTATATGTGCAGTTATTATCATCTGTTGAGGTGAGTTCTTGTAGCCCCACTTTTCAAATCGTTTCCGTTGGGGGAAAATGATACTCAAATGTGTTTTGAATTGTTTTTTAGACTGTGCAAAAATGTGGTTTGTTTTTGGGACAATTTATGTGCTTATGATTGTTATGTGAATATAGGTAATGTGATTTTACTTGCATGTATTGTGTTTGGCATGGCAAGGGTTGTGATTTTACTTGTATGTACTGTGTTTGGCATGGCAAGGGTTGTGATTTTTCTTGCATGTACTGTGTTTGGCATGGCAAGGGTTGTGATTTTACTTGCATGTACTGTGTTGGGCATAGCAAGGGTTGTGATTTTACTTGCATGTACTGTGTTGGGCATGGCAAGGGTTGTGATTTTACTTGCATGTATTGTGTTTGACATGGCAAGGGTTGTGAGTTTACTTGCATGTACTGTGTTTGGCATGACAAGGGTTGTGATTTTACTTGCATGTACTGTGTTGGGCATGGCAAGGGTTGTGATTAGCACGGAGTGCTATGTCTTGTGAGGTCTTGCCCTAATATAATGCTCCAGCTGGTAGGCCCTTTAGGTGCGTAAGTGACATATTGGAGTTGCGGCTCCAAGAGCATTGGTATATGCTGGTTTGGTGACTAACGGGAATGCTAGGTCATAGCACATGATTAGCGGGGATGCTAAGTCATGGGTTTGTTTGCATATATTCAATGTCATATTGCATAATTGTCCAACTGTTTGAAATATTAACACAACAACTGGAGTTTTTAATCAAACCTACGAGCTCACCAACATTATTGTTGACGTTTTTGAGTATCATTTTTCGGTGTGTTGCTAACAAAGTTAAATGAGGAGTATTGGGGACCAAAGATGAGTACATTTGGGAGTTTATTGAAGGACAACTGTTTGACATTTTCCAAGGTTGCAAAATTGTAAACTTTTGTAAATAAACTTTTGTAAACAAATGTATGGTATGATCTTGTATCTTGTGCAATGTGAATCATTATGTCGATTCCCGTGTTTCCACCGCTGGCGGGGTGTGACACACAGTGAAATGCCCCATGCTTTCTCCAAACAATTTTTATTAACTTATAAGACTTCATATAATTTCTTCAAGCAAATTCCTTTTAAGTTAATTATATTTGTTTTTGATTGTCTTATGATGAAACCATTAAAGTTATAAAGGCATGAAATCATTATATATAGAGGTGGAGTAATGAACCATATATTGAAATTAGATAATGTGGTCATAATATTACTTTGCCTAACTTATGGTAGGTGGAACATGACATAAATGTTTTCAACACATTACACATGCTATATTTGGTGTAAACAAATAATATAACATGATGTACTTGCCAATAATCAATATATGATCCGATGGAGCCTCGATCTTGCGAGGGCGTGTTGACCATACATCACGTGGTTCTCTCACATATCAAGGAAATATCACAACAATTTTCAAATAGATTAGATCTTATAATTTTATCAGGCTGCCCACTGTGTTGGTCGCCACCATAGTGGGTCGATCGGTCGTCGACGAATTTTGAGCAAATGTATCGGTCAAAAGACCGTTGTCGTTGCAAGGAAAAAGCTAAAAAAAACTATGTAATTTACTTTATATAAAAAAAAACTTTTTAACTTTTTAAATTTAAATAATTTATCACTATAAATACCCACTTATTTCACTAATTTTTTCACAACTTCGAACAATTATTCTCTCTACACACATTCAAACTACACAATATCTTCCGATCTATTTTTTTTCTCCTCTTCGGATGATGAAGATGAAGTTAGTAGCGAGCTTGTTATGTTTACGGAGGTCTGTCAAGCGGCTTATGAAGCGTCAAAGCCAAAAGTCCAACGAAACCCAGTAGAAAGGGATCGTTACGGCGCTCATGATCCTTTAGTCATGGCTTACTTCTCCGAACACCCACAGTATGACGAACAAACATTTCGTGAATGTTTCAGAATGAGCCGAAGACTATTTACAAAAATTGTTCGAGAAGTAACCGATGCTTCCCCTTTTTTTCAACGAACAAATAATTGTACGGGAAAGGTTGGTATCTCAGCATTGATGAAGTGTACTTTCGTAATTCGTCAAATGGCATACGGAGTCGGTCCTGATTCGTTGGACGAATATCTGCAAATGGGTGCGACAACAGCCCGTGATTCTCTCCTAATCTTTTGTAAGGTCATCATGAATTTATATGGTGAAGAGTTTTTGCGAAAGCCGACATATACTGACATGAAAAAACTCTATGCTCATCACGATTAAAAGCATGGGTTTTCTGGGATGTTAGCATTGATTGTACACATTGGTCGTGGGTGAATTGCCCAGTCACATACAGAGCTCAATTCTCTAGGGGTGATCATGCGCCAGATCCATTCATATTATTGGAAGCGATAGCCTCCCAAGATTTATGGATTTGGCTTGCGTTCTTTGGTATCTCCGGGATGAATCACGACATGAACGTTTTACGTCAATCCCCTATTTTCAATGATCTCAAATTGGGGAGAGCATCGGATGTTCCATTCATGGCTAATAGCGTGCCTTATAAAAAAGGATATTATCTTATTAACGGGATATATCCGCAATGGATCGTTCTTATTAAATCCATTAAAAATCCGGGTATGCATGATCATAAACGAATATTGTATAAGACAAAGCACGAAGCAGCAAGGAAAGATGTGGAACGACCTTTTGGTGTATTAAAGTCGAAGTGGAAACTAATTAAATATCTGGCTCGAGGGATGTCGCGACGTAGACTATCGGATGTACTGTACACATGCATCATATTACATAATATGATAATTCATGACAACGGTGAAGGGATAAGTCCTGATTATTTTTGTAACATTTCAGATTTTTAGGTCATTTTACGACTCCTATTATTCTTCACTATTTATTTTAGTCCGGTACGCGTTTACTTTTAATTTAACTTTTAAGCTAAATCGCGTAGACTAGAAATAATCATTCAACGTAAACGGTCACCAAATAAATTAAGGTTTACATCAACCAAGTGTTATGTAATTATTAGGAAGATAATTATTAACTTTGCGTGTTTTATTTTTATTGGTCACGTAAAAGGCTTACGTTTCGCAATAAAATACGTTTAGACAGACCCCGAAAATACCTAGACTTACCTAAACTCGAACCAATACCCACTTTTAATCCTTAAACACAAAAATTATTCATTTTTCATGTTAATAAGCCATTATGGCCGATTATGGGTAAACAAAACCCATAAACCATTGGATACTTACACAAACCTTGTACAATGATCCTTTAATTAAGACTTCTACCATAATAATCTCAATAAGATTTCAAAACCTTTCTTTCCCTTCATAATCCTACTCATCCCACATACATAATCACCTAGAAATCTTTTATACCTATACTAAGTACATGTACAACAAAGGTTTAATTAAAGCTTGTCCTTAATGTCCCTAATAAGCCTAATACACGTTGTGTAATAACCACTTTGGATCCTTTCTTGCTCTTAGATACCCACGGCATGTACACACATACATATACCATAAGATTGCTCAAATCTTAAGTATCATGTACCATTGATCTTGTAATTAAGGAATGTATTATGTGGTATTAGCAAAACCATTTGAGGTTAACTAGGTCTAACTAAAACCACCTATTAGGGCTCGGTTTGGGATTCAATCAGGACTAAGTGAGCTAACTAATCTTAGGCCTATATAAACCCACTCCTATCTTGGAAAAACACTTCTTGCAAACACTAAACACTCTCTCAAACAAACCATATTGTTTTCTCTTCTTGTTTTGGGTTGCTATCCACAGCCGAGAACAAACACCCTCACAATCTCACCATAGCTTGCAAGTAAGTGACTTGGGTTAGCTTCTAGTGATCAAGGAAGCTAGGTTTATTCGTATAAAGGTTTAGAAGGTAAGAAGGTTATGGGTATAAGCAAAGATTAGGGTTAGTATTTGGGTTATCACACTCGACACCAAACAAGATGCTAGGACCTTTTTGTAAGTTTCTTAGTCTATGTTTCGTGTCGAAACTTATGTTTCTATATATGTTAAGACATGTTGCTTGTGATTACAAGCTAGACATGGGTCGTGCCTAGCATGGCATAACCCATGTACTCGTAAAATGTCAATACTATGCGTATGACTTATGTGGTGTAGACCTAAGACTAAACGTGAACTTGTAAATGAGTTTAGACGGGATAAACTTTTCATGGATACGTACAATATGAGCCAAGGGCTTGGTATTGAGTTTTAGAAACGAAATCATGTATATGTTGCTTAACATGAACACCTAACTACTTGTTTTGCTTTAATAAGGGACGTACACAATGATATATACGGGTTAGGGTTTGTTGGAAAGCGTTGAAATAGGTTATAGAAACCCTAGATATGTCTCGTGGGAGACACAAGCTTAAACAAGCTTTGGCAAGCTTGTTTAGCCACGTCTTGGGTTCAAGACCCATGAAAGACAAATATAAGCTTAATGGTTTACTAAAACATGATTAGTTGATGCTTATTAACGTTCAATATGCTAAGAAAAATATTAAAAACCTTTGAAAAAAAACTACTAAACCTGATGGACCCTTTCGGGTCATTTGAGGCTTGACAGCCCATTAGCGAGGCCCAATAACAGGCCCAGCGGCTCGAATAAGCTATAACAGCTTATTGATGAGCTAAATCAGAAAGTTAGGGTTTATTGAAAGTTAAATGTGCTAATGGACCTTAATTGAACAAGCCTAAACATGTAAAACCCTTAACGGGTTCATAATGGGCCAAAAAGCCCATTACCGAGAGCTTATTGGCTTATAGAATAAGCCATAAGCTAAGAACAGCTTAAACAGAATTGAAGGAGCTTATAAAAGCTAGAAAAAAGAGGTTAAACATTGTTAAAAACCCTAATAGGCCTTATGGAGCTATTCGGGTTGAGTTAATTGGGCTAATAAGCCCAATAAGCTCAAATAAGCTTATCTAAGCTTATTAATCAGCTCAACAGCTTCATTAAGCTTAAATGAACTTAATGAGAGTTTTTGTGCTTTTGAAATCTATAATGGACCTTTAAATTGTTTAAGGGGCTTTAACAAACCCAAAGAGCCTAATAAGCTTAAATAAGCTCGTACGGGCTTATTTATAAGTTGATATAGCTTATACAGCTTATTGGAAGCTAATAAAGCCTTTTGCTACTTTTTAAAACTTATTTGGACTTAAAATGAAACTTTGGTAAGATAAGGGACTAAAAGTGTAAAACTTAGAACTTAAGGGTAAAATTGGTCAAAAACTAATTTTATAAAGTCTAGGGACTGTTTTTGTCACTTCTAAAACATAAGGGACTGTTTTGAAAGTATAAGGACCAAAAGTGTAACTTTTCTAAAGTTAAAGGGCTAAAGGTGTAAACGTGGAAACCTAAGGGTTTAAAATGTAAATATTCTATTTTCATAAACATAGGGACTGTTGTCATAAATATAGAAAACCTAAGAATATTTTGTGAACATAAGTGAATTTAATAAACACTTAATGTGTCGGACTAGTCGGAGCATAATATAGATACTTATACAACTAAAACACGTGAATAATAAATACGTATATTTATTATTAATACTTTTACACCGGGTATACTTAAAAGCATATAGTCGTACATATTCCCAAGAGCAAACGAGGAAGATAAATACATTAAACGTGTGCACCACACAAGAGATAACAGTATATATAAACCAGCAAATTATTGTAGTTTATACAAGAGTCGTTAGCCTAAACTAGTAGACTAAGGCTTGACCGTATTTACTTAGGTATTTGACGGTGACGCTTACTTACCATCTTTGGTATTTTTGCTATACGCGGAGAACTACCTATTGAGGTGAGTATAAGCCTTGTAGGACTCATTGGTGTATAAAAGGAGGTCCTAGGGCATAATGTTATACATACATCTTTTGATATTCGTAGCTTTAAGGTTTTGTAAACCCTAACACTATTAAGAGTGTTCATTTTATATTGAGGCTGAAAGTTTGGTAATCTGTATTACCATCATCACCACTACCACCACTACCATCCTCACTGTTCATACCATCACCAGTCGATGGTAGGGAGGACATTCCCGAGGCCGAGTTACCACCTCATAAGAGGTTATGTCTGACTGCTCTCACATCGATGTATGAGGTAGGGGAGAGTTCAACTGCTGCTCCTAGACCTACTGGAGGTCATAGAGCAGATTATAGGTTTATCGGCACTATGGATGCCGAGATCAGACGTCAGAGAGCCGAGGAGGTCGGCTATGGCATTAGGGATGTTTGGGTAGACCTGACAGAGGCTGTTGAGGAGGTAGCACCGACGACTCTCGAGGGGGTTAATGCTAGAGTGATCGAGCTTGCTGCGGTTTAGGAGCACGACACACGGATTTTATGTTGTGAATAGAGGATACTCAGGATAGGAAGTCTTAGTTATTTCCATAGAGTTGATTAGATTAGGTCATGATAGACAGTTTCACTTGAGAGGCTCTACGGAACTGTTGAATCAGGAGGCCCTGGTTTCCCGAGAGGCTTGGGCACATTCTGTTGGGTTGAGTTCGGTAGTTCACTATGAACTGCAAGCATATAGGACTCATCTTTTGGGCTTTTTGGATCCGGATAAGGTATTTAGGGTTTTTTAAAGGCCCATTAAGGTTTTCTGGGCCCAATAAGGGATTATTTTTGTACTTTTGTGAAACTTGGAGGGTGAAAATAGAATATTTTTGGGTTTTGTTGACTTTTGTTAACTATGATTTGACCACTTTGACTGAGGGTTTGACTTTTCCTGGCTTCGGCTTTGATTCTTTGGCTTCTTTTTGTACTCTTCTGATTCTCGTGTTCGTGCTTGCTCGTTTTTTTTGACTGTTTTCTTAAAACTTCTGATATATCCGTACCTGCACACACAAAACTCAAATACAAGCATATTTTTGCCATTTTGGTCTGTTTTGGGGTTAATTGGGTTATTTTAGGTACAAATGGATATGTGTATTTTACACTTATTAAATATCTATTCGACCCGAGGCACCTATGCCTTTTCCATCAGAGGAGGAGGTCGAGAGACTTCTTGCCTTACCACCACCACCACCGTCACCACTCATCTCACTATCACCACCCTCTACAGAGGAACGCCTTGCTAGGTGTTTAGCTGCACCTGTACTTCCATCATCACCACTACCACCACTACCAGTCTCATTATTCATACCACCACCAGTCGACCGTAGGGAGGACATTCTTGAGGCCGAGTTACCACCTCGTAAGAGGTTATGTCTGACTGCTCTCACATCGAGATATGAGGTGGGGGAGAGTTTGACTGTTACTCCTAGACCTACTGGAGGTCATGGGGTCTATATGTTTATTGGCACTATGGATGCCGAGATCAGACGTCAAAGAGCCGAGGAGGTCGGCTATGACATTAGGGATGTTTGGGTAGACCCGACAGAGGCTGTTGAGGAGGTGGCACCGACGACCCTCGATGGGGTCAATGCTAGAGTAACCGAGCTCGCTGCAGTGGAGGAGCAGGAGACTCAAGATATTGATGCTGCGATCGAGGATGGTCAGGATAGATAGACTCAGTTGTTTTAGAGAGTCGATGGATTGGTCGAGGATAGACAGTTTCACTATGAGACTGCACGACTGTTGGATCAGGAGGCCCTAGTTTCCCGAGAGGCTTAGGCACATTCCGTTGGGTTGAGTTCGACAGTTCACTATGAACTGCAAGCATATAGGACTCATACCCAGATGCAGGATTACCGTATCGCCTCACAGGAGTAACTGATGATGACATTGATTGCACAGGTTTCATCACTACAGGGACAGTTGTCAGCGGCATTGGGACAAATTCAGGCACTTCAGGCTAGAGATCAGACTCATGCAGATGATCCTAAGGGCGCTGGTAGTTCTGCCTAGGATTACATTTTCATGTCACATTCATAGCTATCATTATGTTAGCCGGCTAAGTATTATGGGTTTTATACCCAGCTAGCATGACAGTAGGACTTGTATTTTTCATTTCTTGTATCAGACAATCATGTATGTTTTCCTAGTTATATATGATGTGTTGTATTATGTCATGTCGATCTCAATTCTATTATGTATTATGATCCCAGTCATGTTATATAATCACTGTGTGATGTGATCTTGTTACATATATGTTGTATCCATGTCATGTTGTGATGTTTATGAAAACTCACGTGTTTTATATTGTTGTGATTAGAACAATATGCCGCCAAGAAGATCCTCTGCTACTGCAAGGGCTGCTGCTGCTACAAGGGCTTCTGCTGCGGCTGCTACCCCTATGACAGCTGCTGCTGTTAAACAGCTAATCAAAGGAAGAGTGTTTGCGGCACTTGCTAATCATGAAACTCTTCAAAATAGCACTAATGGCCATGGCGAAGGAAGCCACAATTCTGACACCAGAATTAGAGGAACTGTACGCACTCCCCGTGAGTGTACGTACAAGGATTTTCTAAATTGCAAGCCCTTTACTTTTAAGGGTACTGAAGGAGTGGTTGTGCTGTTTCAATGGTCCGAGAAGATGGAATCAGTGTTCCATATCAGCAACTGTGCTGTGGAGAACCAAGTTAAGTTTGCTACATGAACTTTCCTTGGAAATGCTCTAACATGGTGGAACTCTCACATGAAGACTGTCACTCAGGATGTCGCCTATGCTATGGACTGGAAGGCAGTAAAGAAGATGATGACAGTCAAATACTGCCCAAGGGGTAAAATCAAGGAGTTAGAAATTGAGCTCTGGAACCTAAAAGTAAAAGGTACTGATGTCGCAAGTTATACTCTGCGTTTTCAAGAGCTTGCACTGATGTGTGGAAGGATGTTCCACGAGGAATCAGAAGAAGTTGAGAAATATGTTGGTGGACATCCTGATATGATTCAGGGAAATGTAATGTCATATCAACCCAAGACGATGGAGAAAGCAATTGAGTTTTCCAATGATCAAATGGATCAAAAAGTCCTCACTATTACTGAAAGTAAGCTGAGCAGAAGTGGAAGTTGGAGTTTAATGCTGGAAACAATCAGGGGCACCAACAACAAAACAAGAGACAGAACACTGGGAGGGTTTACACTGCTAGGCCTGGTGAGAAGAGGGAGTACACGGGATCATTGCCCTTGTGTACAAAATGCAACTATCACCACAAAGGTCCATGTACTCCCAGGTGTAATAAGTACAACAAGATCGGTCATTTGGCTCGTGACTGTAGGAGTTCTGGTCCCAATGGTAATAATAACAATCGTGGGAACTTCGGGACAACTCAGAATGTTGTCACTTGCTATGAGTGTGGTGTCCAAGGGCATTTCAAGAAAGACTGCCCGAAGTTGAAGAATGGAAACCATGGTAATCAACGTGGGAATGGCAATGCACCAGCCAAGGTTTATGTGATGGGCAATGTGGGAACAAACCCGGACTCCAACGTCGTTACGGGTACGTTCCTTATAAACGACCGCTATGCGTCTATCTTATTTGATACTGGTGCCGATAGAAGTTTTATATCTACTACATTTAGTTCCCTAATTGATATCACACAAACTACATTAGACCATTATTATAATGTTGAACTAGCCGACGGGAAAATAATTAGGATAAACACTATCATCCGGGGTTGTACGTTAAACTTCTTAGACCATCCATTCAACATCAACTTAATGCCCGTAGAACTTGGTAGCTTCGACGTCATAATCGGTATGGATTGGTTGTCAAAGTACCACGCTCTCATTGATTGTGCCGAGAAGATCGTTCGTATTCCCTGGGGAAATGAAACCTTAATTGTTCATGGTGACGGAAGTAATCAGGGAAACGGGACTCGTCTAAACATCATTTCGTGCACCAAAACTCACAAATATTTGTTGAAAGGACATAATGTATTTTTGGCACATGTTACTACGAAGGAGACTGAAGACAAGTCAGGGGAGAAGCGACTTGAGGACGTACCAATCGTTCGAGATTTTCCTGAAGTATTTCCTGAAGATTTGCCGGGTCTTCCACCGACTCGACAAGTGGAATTCCAAATCGATTTGATGCCCGGTGCTGCACCTGTAGCACGAGCACCCTATCGATTAGCTCCTTCCAAAATGAAAGAGTTGTCAGAACAACTGCAAGAACTATCCAACAAGGGCTTTATAAGACCCAGTTCCTCACCTTGGGGAGCTCCGGTCTTGTTTGTCAAAAAGAAGGACGGATCATTCCAGATGTGCATCGACTACCGGGAATTGAATAAGCTGACGGTGAAGAATCGTTATCCTCTCCCAAGGATTGATGATTTGTTTGATCAACTACAAGGATCCAATGTTTATTCAAAGATAGACTTGCGATCGGGTTATCATCAGCTTCGAGTACGTGAAGAAGATATTTCGAAGACGGCATTTAGGACTCGGTATGGTCATTACGAGTTCCAAGTGATGCCATTTGGTTTGACAAATGCACCTGCAGTATTCATGGACCTTATGAACTGAGTGTGCAAACCGTACTTGGATAAGTTTGTAATTGTCTTTATCGACGATATATTAATTTATTCAAAGAACAAGAAGGAACATGAAGAGCATCTTAAGGCGATTCTAGAATTGCTTAAGAAGGAGGAGTTGTACGCTAAATTCTCTAAATGTGAATTTTGGATTCCTAAGGTACAATTTCTCGGCCACGTGATTGATAGTCAAGGCATTCACGTGGATCCCGCCAAGATCAAATCCATAAAAGATTGGGCATCTCCTAAGACTCCAATAGAGATTCGTCAATTTTTAGGTCTTGCTAGTTACTATCAATGATTCATTGAAGGATTTTCAAAAATCGCTAAGCCAATGACTAAACTCACTCAGAAGAAAGTCGCCTTTGAATGGGGTGACAAGCAAGAAGCAGCTTTTTAGACATTGAAGCATAAGTTGTGTAGCGCACCCATCTTAGCTCTCCCTCAAGGAGCTGAGAACTTTATTGTTTATTGCGATGCATCACATAAAGGATTGGGTGCGGTATTGATGCAAAACGAGAAGGTGATTGCTTATGCATCACGACAGCTAAAGATTCATGAGAAAAATTATACTACCCATGATTTGGAACTTGGTGCAGTGGTGTTTGCTCTAAAGATTTGGAGGCACTACTTGTATGGAACCAAGTGTACGGTGTTCATAGATCATAAGAGTCTACAACACATACTTGACCAAAAGGAGTTGAATATGAGGCAACGTCATTGGTTAGAGTTGCTCAGTGATTACGATTATGAGATTCGTTATCACCCGGGGAAAGCAAATGTTGTTGCTGATGCTTTGAGCAGGAAAGAGCGAATTAAACCATTAAGAGTCCGAGCCTTAGTGATGACTATTGGTTTGGATCTTCCCAAACAAATCTTGAATGCTCAGATCGAAGCACAGAAACCAGAGAATCTCAAGAACGAAGATGTAGGTGGTATGATCAGGAAGGATATACCGAAGGAAAAGTTGGAACCCCGCGCTGACGGAACCTTATGCTTAAACGGCAGGAGTTGGTTGCCATGTTATGGTGACTTGAGGACTGTGATCATGCACGAGTCCTACAAATCAAAATACTCCATCCATCCGGGTTCTGACAAGATGTACCAAGACATGAAGAAGCTATATTGGTGGCCCAATATGAAAGCCCGCATTGCCACCTATGTTAGCAAATGTCTGACATGTTCTAGAGTCAAGGCCGAACACCAAAGGCCATCGGGCTTGTTGGTACAACCCGAGATACCCCAATGGAAGTGGGATAACATCACAATGGATTTTGTCACAAAGCTTCCTAAGTCGTCGCAAGGTTATGACACCATTTGGGTGATTGTTGACCGACTTACTAAGTCTGCAATCTTTACGCCAATGAGAGAAACTGATTCCATGGAGAAATTGGCAAGAATGTACCTAAAAGAGGTAGTCACGAGGCATGGAATACCTGTCTTAATCATTTGTGATCGTGACCCTAGGTTCGCATCAAATTTCTAGAGATCACTTCAGAAGGCTTTGGGTACTAGCTTGGATATGAGTACTGCATACCATCCGCAAACTGACGGACAAAGCGAGAGAACTATCCAAACTCTCAAGGATATGCTACGTGCTTGTGTGATCGACTTTGGAAATGGTTGGGTTAAACATTTTCCACTAGTTTAGTTTTCTTACAATAATAGTTATCACGCTAGTATCAAGGATGCACCATTCGAGGCACTTTACAGACGGAAGTGTCGTTCACCTATTTGTTGGGCTGAGGTTAGACAAGTTTAACTCACCGGTCTAGAAATAGTTCAAGAGACGACCGAGAAGGTCATTCATATCAAACAAAGAAAGCAAGCCGCCCATGATAGACAAAAGAGTTACGCCGATTTAAAGCGTAAGCCGATGGAATTTCAAGTTGGGGATAGAGTTATGCTTAAAGTTTCACCTTGGAAAGGGGTCGTACGTTTTGGCAAACGGGGGAAGTTAAACCCTAGATATGTTGGACCTTTCAAGGTGCTGGAAAAGGTTGGGTCCGTTGCTTACAAGCTCGAGCATCCTCAAGAGTTGAGCAGGGTTCACAATACATTTCATGTATCCAACTTGAAGAAATGTTATTCTGACAAACCATTAGCCGTTCCATTGGAAGGACTTCATGTTGATGACAAGCTCTGTTTTTTGGAGGAACCCGTAGAGATCATGGATCGAGAGGTCAAACGGTTGAATCAAATCCGCATCCCAATTGTCAAGGTTCGATGGAACTCGAGGAGAGGTCCTGAGTTCACATGGGAACGTGAAGACCAATTTCAAAAGAAGTATCCACATCTCTTCACTAAACCCGTACCTTCGTCAAGTGTTGCAACTTAAGCCTTGAGGACAAGGCTCTCCTAACGGGTAGAGACTGTAATATTTCTCATTTTTAGGTCATTTCCCAACTCAATTATTATTATTATTTATTTTTAGAGTTTTACGCGTTCGCTTTTAATTATTATCCTATAGTTAAACCGCGTAAACTAAAAATCAACATTCAATGTAAACGGACATCAAACAAGTTAAAGTATACGTCAAGCAAGTGTTATATAATTATTAAAAGTATAATAAATAACTTTTCATATTTTATTTTTATTGTTTACGTAAAACGTTTACGTTTCGCAATAAAATACATTTATGCATACCCGAAAGTACCTATACCTATCTATACTCAAACCAATACCCACTATTATACCCAATACCCAAAAATTAACCCATTTTCTCACTAAATAAGTCATATGGCCGGATATAAGCATATACACACATAATGAAACCTTAAACTCACTAGTATAATGCTTTCCTAGTCACACCTTACACACAAGTACATACTAATCCTATGTATCTAGAAATTGGCACATCATGGTACCCTAAAACCCATTTTAAGCAGTGTATGTGTCTTGGGAGGAGGAGAGCACTTCCAAATTCTTACAAGGTGTACCCTAAACCATCTAGCAAACCATAGGTTGTTTAAGGTTGTTTCCTAACAAACAACTACTATATAAGGAAAGTCTTATATTCATTAAAATACATACAACTCACACTAGCAAGTAAACCAAGCAAAAACTCTCCCTTTTCCCTACTATAAGCCCACGGCTCACCCCTTTTAATTAGGGTATCCATATAATTTTCATTTCAAGCATTCAAGCATTCATTCTAAATAAATCTAAGATCATTCAAGTGCATTGGAAGCTTGGGTTTGTGGTTTAACAAGAAGTATACAAGAAAAGTGATTAGGGTTTTCCTAATTAGGGTTTGATCTTGTGGTTGATTCATTGGGTTTAAGCTTAAGTGTAAGCTTGTGTTCATCATCCTACTACTCATCTCTAAGGTCTATTTAAGCTTTAACATCTTCATTATTCATTTACATGTTTACATACTTGATATATATGTTAATCACCACCTAGGTTTACTTTATGAAGTTTATAAAACAAAAACCATGTACATACATACACGAATTCATTTTCTTTATGGTTAAGATGATGTTTTAAATATGTTAATATGTTTAAAATAAGGGTTTACAAGCAATGGAAAGTTTATATAATTATTTGTCAAGTTATGGTTATTTATTTACTTATAAAGTTTAGTTAAACAAATAAATATGTTGGACAATTTTCTTGGACAATATGGACTTATATTGATGGACATAATGTAGAGGACATAATTTATAAACCATGGATGTTAATTTATAAATTAGAAGACTTGTGGTAACTTTATAAAGTTTAAAAGTGTATAAAACAAATTAATTAAACTTAATAAGGTTACTGTTCATTCGAACCAGTTAATAAATATTTTATGTTTTATAAAAATAGTACTTTTCATGAGGATCGTAAGCATATAAAGAACTTGAAAAACCGAGCCCTAACGAAGAAGATATGACGTTTACAAGTTTACGATAATTTTATATATATATATATATATATATATAGTGTGGTTATTGTAGAAAAGGTTTATGGATAAAAAGTATAAGAATGATTATTAA
>BQNB010123870.1:6229-17429 GCA_026074375.1 Tanacetum coccineum
TCTAAAGTGTGGAATCAAAGTCAACAAAAATCTTGTTATACCCTGTCACAAAATTCAATAGTTATTTGATAGATATGTTTAAATAGATGACAAAAATTAATAAATAGCAGGATAGTGACATACATTCTCACCACAACGCATGCAAAGGCTCTCAACCTGATAAACAGGTGCATCAGCAGCTTCAACAACAGACCTCACGTCCATTAATTAATCTTTTATATATCAGAAATATGATATCTAATTCGATGTTTAAGGAGTTTACAGGCCGGTTTTGTGTGTATTATTATGGGATTTTCAAAAGTGTTTAATCATCTAGAACAAGCAGGAAGGTTACAGATTGCTCTTCTAATTAAACGAACATGACCCTATACTTTATCCAGTATTACGAACCGGACCTCCTTCTTTTCAAAATGGATACCAAACATTCAACATGTTATAGGAAGTGATTTGCGATCTCTAATATTTAATTAGGACATTTCAAAACATCCATTAAATAGTTGTACTCTAAATATAAACTGCTTTAACTGTTTATATTTTGAAATGTCACAATCGAATTTACAAGTGTGACAATCACTTTCCATGTTTTATATTTCCAAATATCTCAAAAAATGAAAAAGTATTACATATCTCCTTGGAGAAAAAAATAAAGACTTAAAAATCTATTTGTGTCTTTTAGTTGTACAAGAAAAGAAAGAGTAATGAAAAAAATAGTCAACCTGCAATTTTGCCGACATGTTCAAATAGAAGAAGACAAAATATAATATAAGTTTGTAAGGACAATTTAGTCAATATACATAAAACATCTTCTTTCCATTCACTTTCATCTAAGACTCAACATATTGAACCGAAAACCGACTCGACCAGACAAACCGGCCGAAATCGGCCCGAATCGACCTCACTCGGTTCGGTTTTCGTTTTTCTATAGAGTTAACTACATTTTTTGTCCTTATGGTTTACCGGGTATAACGGTTTTGGTCCAATAGTTTAAAAAGTAACGGGTCCAGTCCAAAACCCGATGACCTGTAACACTTTTGGTACAAACATTTGTTTGACCAACGTTTGACCGTGAACTATGAGGGCAAATCTGTTTTTCTCTATAATTTTTAGGGACACCCACGTCTTTTACTCTTTCCCGCTATTAATGTTGCTATACCCAATTCTTTCACACTCTCCCATTTCATTTATCACCCATCAAACTTCTTTATCCCCAATTCTTCAACCACCAAAACCCTAATTGTGTTCTTCCCCACACAAAAAATGGTAATTATCAATTGGAAGTTGAGACCTAAAGGCGACAGAGTGAATCTATACGTGAAATATAGTAAGTCATTTTGTTCCTTTCTTATTTACTTTTATATTCGTATTGATTTATAACAATGTGGATTTTGTTATTGATTTTTGATAATCGTTCTTTACAGAGAATGATCCGAATCTTTTTTCTATAAAAGTCAACCATGGAGGTGGATTCAGTTATGTATACGGTCCAAAGAGAACTAGGGCTCCAAGGCGTGTGTATAAAGGTGGTAATGCAGACTGGTTTGATGATGTTGATGCAGATGGGTTCTCTGTGATTGAAGTATCAGGTATGCTAAAGGAGTTAGGTTATGATAATCCAAACATTAAAATCCACTACAAAAAACCTACTTCTGATTTAGATAAAGGACTTGAACCATTACTTAAAGATATTGATGTACTGGATTTTCTTACCTATGTGAAAAAGTTCAAGTTACTTGAGTTATTTATTGAGCATCCTGTTGATAAATGTGTTATAGATGAATCTGTTATAGATGTTGATGGTTTAGATAATGACAATGTTGATGGTTTAGAGAGTAGTAATGCTGGTTTAGGAACACATGAGAATGAGGCTTTAGATAATGACAATGTTGATCTAGAAACTGATGGTATAGACAATATGGAAGAAGAGTTGGATCCATTGTTTTCTTACCCAAACATTAACCATGAAAAGGGACAGTCAAGTGAACATATAAGTAGTCCACTTAGAGATGCTGAAGGTAGTGATGACAATGAAGATGGTTATGAGAATGAAGATAGTGATGAGAATGAAAATAGTGATGAGAATGAAGATAGTGAAGAGAGTGAAGACAGTGACTTTGAAGTTCCTTTAGAGGATAAGATTGATGATGTTGATGTTGATATGGAAATGTTTAAAGAGAACACTGATCCTAGTGTAGAATGGGTTGGTTCTACTGAGCCTCATACTCAAGCAGTAGCAGATAACAATGATGAGGATGTGTATGAGGAATGTGACCTTGATGACTTTGATAGTGATATTGACCCTAATGATGTAGAGGCTGAGAGAAAGAAAGCTTTGAGTAAACTTAGGAAATGCCACAAACCTGTAGATGGTCACATATATACTGAAAACTTTTATGTGAGTCAAACATTTCCTAACAAGGAAATCATAAAAGACATGGTGACAAGGATATCAGTTGAAAAAAGGAGGGAATTGCATTTGGTTAAGAATGATCAAACAAGGGTTAGGGCTGAATGTAGAGGTCTTGTTCCTGTATTTGGGCCAACTACTGATATTGATCCTAATGTAGAAGGCCCAACTGATGGCCCAAGTAGATCTCATGGTCAAAGCAGTGGGACAGATTCCCTTAAGAAAAAGACAAAGAAAGGGGGCAAACTAGTGGTTGAAACATTAAAGTGTCCTTGGTTAATGCATTGTGTAAAACCAAAGGGGGAAAACACATGGTATTGTAGGGTTTTCAGAGACACTCATACATGTCTTCAATCTAGGAAAGTTAGAAAGTGCACAGCTTCATTTCTAGCCAGAGAAATTGAGCAAACCATCAAGCCTAACCCTAAGATACCTCTATTAGCTCTAAAAGATCAATTACAAAAGAAGTATGAGATAGGGGTTTCAAGACAAAAAGTGTTCAGGGCAAAACAAATGGCACAAGAGAAGCTGATTGGTGACCACACAAAACAGTATTCAATGCTCAAACAGTATGTGTTAGAATTGAAAGAAAGGAACCCAGATACAACAGTCAAAATTGATGTTGAGAGGAACTTTGAACCTGATAGTCCAACAAGAAAGTTTAGAAGAATTTATGTGTGTTTGGGTGCCTTGAAGAGTGGATTTAAAGCTGGTAAAAGAGATCTATTAGGTCTGGATGGGTGCTTCATGTCTGGACCATTTCCTATGCAGATCTTAACAGCTGTAGGAGTGGATCCAAATAATAGTATATACCCTTTGGCTTATGCTGTTGTTGAATCTAAAACAAAACAATCATGGCTATGGTTTCTTGATTGCCTTAGAGATGACTTAGAGTTGTTCAGGAACTCAAACTTCACATTTGTTATAGACAGACAAAAGGTAAACTAATTTCATTCTAGTTATAGTTGATTACTGTTTTGCTATTGACATATAACAAGTAGATAACTATTTTCATTCCATTTAGGGGATTATACCAGCACTAGCAAAGACATTCCCAGCAGCTGAACATAGATATTGCTTGAAGCATATGTATGACAACATGAAGTTACAATGGAGAGGACAACTTTTTAAAGACCTATTGTGGAGATGTGCTATTGCTACCACTATGACCCATTTTAACAGATTGATGGAAGAATTGAAGCAAACAAATAAGGATGTTTATGATTGGTTAAAAGACATTCCACCTCAGAATTAGGCAAGGTCCCACTTTTCTGGTAAGAATTCAATCTCAAAATCTTTTGAAGTAATTGCATCTGGTTTATGTTTAAGACCTCATTCTATTAATTACAGCAAGACCTCATTGTAATGTTCTTTTGAACAACATGTGTGAGGTGTTAAACAGGCAATTATTGGATGGAAGGGACAAGCCTATAATTACATGCTTAGAGTTCATAAGATAATATCTTATGAAAAGGATTGTGATAGTTCAAAAGGTAATTGGCAAGAGTAAAGGTCCACTCACCCCTAAGGCAACTAAGATATTTGAGTTGATTAAGAAACAAGCTGCCCAACAGAGTATATCATGGAATGTGGGTATTTTATATCAGTCAACTGGTCAATATGGGGAGTAGTGTGTGGTGAATGTGGAAGATAAGAGTTGCTCTTGTAGAAAGTGGGATTTGATAAGGATACCATGCAAGCATGCAGTGGCAGCTATATGGAATATGGCAGAGAATGGGTTAGAACCTGGCATCCCTGAAACCTGGGTACATGAAAGCTACTGGCTAACGACATGGGAGGAGATGTATAGGTTTAAGATCAATCCATGCAATGGTCCTGACTTGTGGCCTCCATCAGATAGCCCAATCACTCTTACACCACCAGATTACCACACACCAATTGGCAGGCCTCCTAAGAAGAGAAAGAAGAGTGCTGCAGAGTTGTATGATAATATGGTGAAGGATGGTAAGTTGAGTAGGGCTGGTAAAACTGTCACTTGTAATAAATGTGGTCAAAAAGGTCACAATAGCAGGTCTTGTAAGGGTCAAAGGGGTCCTCAATCTACTGGAACACCAATGACTCAGCAAGGAGCTTCACAGTCTACACCAACTGGAACACCAATGACTCAGCAAGGTGCTTCACAGTTTGTACCACATGTGAGTGTAAATCCATCTGGACAATCCAATGTGACTCAATCTGCACTTGTGAGGTACTCAAAGGCTACTGCAAACAGGTATTCACCTATAAAAAACAATGCCTCAAGAGGGTAAAGAAAGGTTGGGGAGTAATTTCTGCTGATGTCCATGGTTAAGTAATTTAAGACAATTTATTATGTTGGTTATGTTAACTTTGTTTAAGACAATTGGTTATGTTTATGTAATTTAGGATGCTGCTCTTAAAACTTGTCTTTTGGTACTATGTTTATGTTCAAGACAATTGCTTATGTTAGTATCAGTTTAAGAAAATTGCTTATGTTAGTATCTGTATATTGCATTTGTCATATGAATGGGTTAGACTACTGCATTTTACCCATTTAAGATGTCAAAAAGTCAACAATATCAAATATATTGGAAAACACAACATGCCATTCATTGAAAAGGATTAAACACATTACAACAACATTCAACTACTACATTTAATCACCAAAAGCTACCCAAAAGCTACTGACATGGCATTGACTACAAACCAACATTTAACTACTTCATTTAAGAAGAAAATACAACACAAACACCAACCAACTAATCCATAACATCATCTTCAACCTTCTTGCTTGCCCTTGGTATCTTGAAACAGTAGCTTGTAAACCATTCATGTTTCTTAGAAGCCCAGGAATGATTTGAACAGCTCTTGCACACATGGGTGTGGTGTGGGGTCGTATCCAATCAACAATACCACAATTTTATTGCCCTAATAAAAAAAATAAGAAGATTATGCGCAAAAAATAGAAAATTAGGGCAAACTATGAAATTAGTTAATTACCGCCTTATAGAAACAACCATTAGAGAATGCCTCTCAGCGATTCTACATTATGGGTCCATGATGTTTGGAATCACACAAAATGGTAGTGGCAAGAGTTTGACATTCCTTGATTTTCGTTTGAATGGATAGTGTGTGTGTTTTGATGGAGTTGTTCTGGGTGTGTTTGTGTGTGGTGTTTAACGTTTATGGTGGGTGGGGGATTTATAAAGAATGAAAAGAAGAAAGAGAAGTATTAAGTTTCCAAAGAGAAAGACAGATTTGCCCTCATAGTTCACGGTCAAATTTGGTCAAACAAACGTTTGTACCAAAAGTGTTACGGGTCATCGGGTTTTGGACTGGATCCGTTACTTTTTAAACTATTGGACCAAAATCGTTATACCCGGTAAACCATAAGGACCAAAAATGTAGTTAACTCTTTTCTATATTTATTTTGGTTTCGTCGGTTCGGTTGGTTCAAACCCGACACTTATTCGGTTCGAACTAACTAAACCGAACCAAACTGACCCGACCTTATTTGGTTCGGTTTCGGTTTCTATAGTTTATAGTCGGTTCGGTTCTCGGTTGCCATTTTCCCTAATTCGGTTTCGGTTTTTTTCGGTTCGGGTCGGTTCCGAACCTATGCTCACCCCCAACTTCAATATAGTGGTAGCCTTATTGAGAGAGGTTGAATAATTGAGTGCGTTATCCACGTAATATTGTGAGAGTATTTCCAATACTATAGACTTTACCAAATGTAGTGGTAGCCTTATTGAGAGAGGTTGAATAATTGAGTGCGTTATCCATATAATATTGTGAGAGTATTTCCGATATTATGGACTTTACTAAGTCCATAGCATTGTCACGTCGGGCCACATCAGCTTTTTTTACATATCTTCCTATAAACATACCTTTTTATTCTTATAAACTTTTCAAAGTCACCCCATTTATCACTTTATTATACCTTTAGTATTAAAAGGTAGGATCGCCTTAAATGCACTTTAATGGAAAAAAAACCCGCCCGACCCGTGCTTTTTTGGTCCTCCTTAAATGCAGATATTATTTAATGCTCCAGCCGGGTCGACCCGCCAGAAACGCTGCCGGCGTACGTAGTAATCCGGTTGTTGACCCGGGTCAAACTTAAATATATTTTTTTTTTTCTAACTCGATAACTTTTGAGTGCTCCGAACTTTTAATGCTACCCACCTCCTCTTCCTTCCTCCATCTTCAAATACGTGTCTCTCATTCCTTTCTCTATAAGCAAAAAAAAGCCTCGTGTCCCTCAAACCTTCACCAACATCAAACGATAAACCTCAAACTAGAAACACACAAACACATTTGATATCAATCTTCATCTAACTCCCTTTACAATATGATTTTGAAAACAATAATTCTTTCAAAGGTATGATCTTTTCTTTATTTTAATTTTATTGATGCTTTTCTCTTAAAAAATAGGTTTTTTTAATTGATTTTTGACTCTTTTGCTTATGTTTTTTATATGTGTCTTGATTATATTCAAATTGGGTCTTAAGAAATCTGTCTGTTGGGTGTTGAAACAGTTTTATAAATGTGGGAGATTGGGAGATCGAGATGAAGATGAAGATGAGAAGAGCGATGGAATTAATTACGAGATGCTTCAGGTATATAAAAATTAATGATTTTGTGTGGTGGTTTTTTTAGTGAGATTTTATTTGTTTGTATGGTTTGTTCATTTTTTGTGTTGTAGTAGGAAGCAAATATGTTATAGTTTTGGTTATATATATAGATGATTCGTGATTTAATGAACATTAGTTATAGACTTTTTTGCAATAAAAGTTACATATATGAATGGTTATTGTGTACTGTGTTACCTAATCTGCCTTTTAGATATATAATATGCTAGCTATATCTATATGTAGCATTGTTTTCCTAAGGGATATTGGGTGGTAGATAGCAATGAGTATGTAAGACGTGGTTCTGATACAATTTTAATGCTTATGAGTTGATATAATGACGCGTTTGTTCAGCTCGGGTTGTTGTTTATCGCTTTTGTTGGTTTCATTTGATATACAGTTTTTTTTGTTGATTTTTGAGTTCATGCTTTGAGTGTAGAAAAAAAAGCCTCGTGTCCCTCAAACCTTCACCAACATCAAACGATAAACCTCAAACTAGAAACACACAAACACACTTGATATCAGTCTATCTAACTCCCTTTACAATATGATTTTGAAAACAATAATTCTTTCAAAGGTATGATCTTTTCTTTATTTTAATTTTATTGATGCTTTTATCTTAAAAATGGGGTGTTTTTAAATGATTTTTGACTCTTTTGCTATGTTTTTTATATGTGTCTTGATTGTATTCAAATTGGGTCTTAAAAAATATGCCTGTTGGGTGTTGAAACAGTTTTATAAATGTGGAGAATGGGAGATGGAGATGAAGATGAAGATGAGAAGAGCGATGGAATTAATTATGAGATGCTTCAGGTATATAAAAATTAATGATTTTATGTGGTTGTTTTTTTAGTGAGATTTTATTTGTTTGTATGGTTTGTTCATTTGTTGTGTTGTAGTAGGAAGCAAATATGTTATAGTTTTGGTTATACATATAGATGATTCTTGATTTAATGAACATTAGTTGTAGACTTTTTGCAATAAAAGTCAAATATATGAATGGTAATTGTCTACCGTGTTACCTAACCCGCCTTTTAAATATAAAATGTGCTAGCTATATCTATATGTAACATTGTTTTCCTAAGGGGTATTGGGTGGTATATAGCAATGAGTATGTAAGGCGTGGTTCTGATACAATTTGAATGCTTATGAGTTGATACAACGACGTGTTTGTTCAGCTCGGTTTGTTGTTTATTGCTTTTGTTGGTTTCATTTGATATACAGTTTTTTTTTATTTTTGCCTCTCGCGCGCACTCGCGCCTCTTGGTGTAGAAAAAAAAGCTGTGTCCTCCAAACCTCTACAACATCAAACGATAAACCTCAAACTAGAAACAAACAAACACACTTGATATCGGTCTTTATCTAACTCCCTGTACAATATGATTTTGAAAACAATAATTCTTTCAAAGATATGATTTTTTCTTTATTTTAATTTTATTGATGCTTTTATCTTAAAAAAAAAATAAAAAAAAAAATCACGCGCGCGCGCGCGCGAGTAATTGATTTTTGATCTCTTTTGCTTATGTTTTTTATATGTGTCTTGATTGTATTCAAATTGGGTCTTAAGAAATCTGTCTATTGGGTGTTGAAACAGTTTTATAAGTGTGGAGAATGGGAGATGGAGATGAAGATGAAGATGAAAAGAGTGATGGAATTAATTACGAGATGCTTCAGGTATATAAAAATTAATGATTTTGTGTGGTTATTTTTTTAGTGAGATTTTATTTGTTTGTATGGTTTGTTCATTTGTTGTGTTGTAGTAGACGGTTTTATCTTTAAGTGTGTGTATGTCAACCTTGCAATGGCTAACATGAACTCATTTTTGTGTGGTTTCGTTACATGATGATAAGCAAGTTTTAGGTTTTTTCATTTAACCTTATAGGTGTCTATTTTTCTAGAAGAATTACTTATTTGACAGTTTATTTCTTGGTTAGATGTATTTTTTCTCCAACAATAAAGTTCATATTTTAAAAAGTTTATGCTTAACTCATTTGCTTAACTATTGTATTAATGTAACCTTATATCCGTGCCAGATTGTTCATCTATTTCTTCTTCTAATTTGAGGTAAGAGTCTTAATTGTTTCAATGGAGGAATCTAATGACCCTCTATCCTATATGACAGTAGAAAATTTTGATAAATCTAAAGAATACTACAAATGGATAAACGAGTTATTAGATGGCTATTGGAATGTTTGTCCGGAGATGTTAAAGACTCTGTCAAGCACCATAAGTTTGCGTATGAAATCTGGAACGAGCTTGAGTCAACATATGGAATCCCTACTCTACAACTAAAAGAAAGTTCAGAGAATTTCATTTCTTCATATTTGGAAATGTTTAAGAGAAAACCAACTCGTGATATTCCTTTGGACCAAAAGTGCGAGGAATTTAATCGTATGGTTGGAGCCACGTGGACATAATTGAATTATTTGGATAGATTGGTTGGTTGTTATATTCATGTTAACATGAATCAACATAGGGCTCTGTTTTTTATGATGTGATATGTACTAATGATTAATATCCAGAATTGAAAAGACACATCTTTAATAACATAAACGTGACCTTTGTGAAAGCCTTTAAATTGCTGCAAAAGTACATGAATGTTGCAAAACCCATGACTGAAGAGCATCATCCGTCTTCATCTATTTCTTAAACATCGGCAAATTGATCATTTTCAGAGCAACACCAGCACCACACCTCCTAATACTAGGTATCTATTTACCTAATTATAATTTTATTTATGTGACCGCTTTCATCTTTTTACGCCAAATCCATGAACTTGTAGCCAAATAATCAAACTTACTTTATGAGAAAATTTTGGTTAAGTTATTATGTATTTAGCTTTAATTTTTTGAAATAGTTTATGTAATAATAAACTTTCATTTTTAATCATTTCACAATGAAAGAAACTTTCACTTACTTTTGTCGTCCATTGTGTTAATTAAATACTTGTTCAATGGCACTAATTTAATCTTCCTTACACAGTTTCAATAAAAGTCACATGGATGTTAAATATCGGGCGTGTAGAGCTTTTAAAAACTCATATAGATAAGTATCAGAAAATGCATAGCAGCAGCAACACCGGATACTAGGTTTCTATTTACCTAATAATAATTTTTATTTATGTTATCTTCCATCTTTTTACACTAAACCTACGAACATGTAACCAAATAATCAAATTATTTATGAGAAAAACTTGGTCAAGTTATTATGTATTCAGCTTTAGTTTTTGAAATAGTTTATTTAAGAGAAAACTACAATTTTGGTCCACTATCTTTACCGGGTATAACACTTTTGGTCCATTTTTTTTAAAATTTGCGGGTTTAAGCCAAAACCCGAGTATCCATTTCACATTTGAGCCAAATCTAACAATTTTGGTTCACATTTGAGCCAAAACCCGAGTATCCATTTCACATTTGAGCCAAATCAGATTTAACGAAATTGTTAGATTTGGCTCAAATGTGAAATGGATACTCGGGTTTTGGCTTAAACCCGCAAATTTTTAAAAAAATGGACCAAAAGTGTTATACCCGGTAAAGATAGTGGACCAAAATTGTAGTTTTCTCATTTACTTGTGTTGACATAATGTATTGTTTTCATTACCTCATTGGTAACTTTTAGGATCATAGAATAAAAAGCACAATTAAGTGTCAAAAAGATAACTTCATCATCCCCGATTTTTCACTTTTCCCATGCTAAGCTTAAAAATAAGATCACCGTTTATTTACGAACTAAGATGCTAAGACTACTTATAATTATAACTTGTGAATTCCTCTTCCCGACATAAATCATAAATTTAGGTGTGTGTGTTCAAATTAATTTAAACCATTAAATCCACATATTAGATAGTTGAAATCTGACCAAGCTTTACACATGGGCCTTTTGGGCTAATATGATAATCACTTAGAAGAATCACATCTCAAAGCAAACAAAAACCTACATAGCTAAGACATCTTTGGTTCACTTGTTTCATAAATGACTTTCTTCTTTAGCGATCCCACCGTCATCGGGTAAGTGCTAAGGTTTTTGACACCCCATCCGAAGAATACTAACCAAAACGTATGAACTTCCGACGAAAAAGCCTTGTAGACTTTTGCAAATCATAGCTCAAAAGAATACCTTGGTTTTTAGAAAATGAAACTTTTACTATTTATTTTCTAACTTGCAACATTATTATTTCTATTTACATTAT
>BQNB010123871.1:1921-20027 GCA_026074375.1 Tanacetum coccineum
AATCTTTTGTAATAACTTTATCTTTTGTAAATGTATTGTAATGAAAGTTAGAATGAATGGTTATTAGTTTATGTTGTTCGATTCATATCAATTATGTAAGAAGAAGTTGTTTTGCTCACGTACAATTGATTTTAACTTAGGCTATTTGTATATTCAAATAGGGGGAGATTGTTGGGTTCAGTTCCTGAGCCCTTTAGTCTTTCAATAGATTTAAACATAAAATCCTTTAAGTGTTTCTCAAACTGAAGTCTTTCAGTTTGAGTTAGTGAAGCGTTTCAGCTTCAGTCGCTGAAGTTCCTTCAGCGTCAGCTCTTTAGGTCCTTAGAAGATTGGGAAGTATCTTTACTTCAGTGTATGCAGCAGCACAGAAACTAAAGGACTCTTGGTTGGAGCTGAAACATGTTGTTTCACTTCTAGAAGGTTTACAAGGCGGGAAAAAGATTGCGTTATGTCAAAAGGAATAAATCAATCTCCTTGGGAAATGCTACTTCTAAAGTTGGTATAGAAGTACAATAACTTTCCTTAAAGGACTGTACCTAGTACTAGAAAGCAAATGTGCATTAAATGGTAGCTCAACCACCCATTTAATGTTTGCCACATAGCTAGGTTAAAACTTGTAAACCCTAATCCCTTTGCCTATAAAAGGAAAGGGATTCCCAGAGTAAAAGATATCTCTTCTAATTAATGTGATACACATTGAAGAGTTTATTTATCTCTTAAACAAACTGACTCATACTACTAAAAGCTGAAGCTTCAGTTTAGTCATAACAAGTTTGTTTTCTTATTCTCATAACTTTAGTTAGAGAATAAGTTCGAAGGAGATAACACCCCAATTGTCATTCAACCACCTTGCTATTCCGCAAGCAAGGTGTGTCATAGATTCTTTATTTGATTATAATAAAAGTCTATACGTTGAAAAGTACTTCTGTGTGTTTTAAACTTGTTCTTTATATTGTTTATATATATTTGTTAAAAACTCACTTTGTTGCTATGGAATCTTATTAGTTTAAAGTTGATAAACCTTATATTAGGTTCCAAGGGACCAACAGTAAGTTAAGCGCTTACTAGCTTCGGAGGTCCGAACTAACGAAGGTATACCATTTCGGAATTTAGGTGTTGTGGGTTGAACACTAGCTTTGGCATTGTTATTCGTGTATTTGTTTACATGCAGACTGTGTTGTAGTTTCGATGTCATGAGCTTAGGAAATCGTAATTACTTTTGTGAATATTGTATGTGTTACAATAGTCATGCTTTATTAAAACTTGCGGTCCAACTTTATTTACTTACATGAATATTCAGTGGGATCAACAAGTGGTATCTCAAGCTTTGAGGAAACACTGAGATAAAGAAGAACAATCTGCATATACCAGATCTATTTGTTTTGAAAAACAGGATTCAGTAATCGCACCCTATGTTTGCAGCTTAGCAAAACTTCCAGTGCTCATTCCAGGTGAAATTGAGCTTTGGAAAATGAGGATTGAACAGTATTTCCTAATGACAGATTATGCTCTTTGGGAAAATGAGGATCGAACTGTGGGGGTCCTCATGAAAGTTTTCAATGTCAACCGATGAATCAAAACCACTTTGAGCATAATTCTAACTATTCTGGTTTTGACCAACCCCCTCAGTATTCTATCAATCATCAGCCTCAGAGTATTCAATAAGACCTTAATCAGTAGAAGACGAATGATAAATTTAAGACTGAGTTAAGGAATGAACTACTTAACACTATGCAATCATTGTGTATATGTGAATTCAACATAGCATGGCATCTAATGTTTTAGTACTCATACTACTGAGCTTCACGATTTTTAATTATTTATTTAACGATTATGATGATGATGACGAGAAGAATACTATTTCTTTGAATGAAATTACTTCTCAAATTCCCCCGTCTATTGCAATCACACCCGTCTTACCGACTATGGAGCCCGAGGACTCTCTCATCATGGGGAATGAGGTACTTAGCACTATTCCTAAAAAGGAATCGGACGAAGTAATAAAGTATAGTGTTGAGGAATTTGTTCCAATCACAACTGAGTCCGAGGATACATCCAGGAGTGATAGTGATTGTGATTTACCTTCGTATAATGATTTCTATCCCATTAACGTTTCTAAGGAAAAATCTGTGACTATCTCTAACCCTCTATTCGATTCAAATGAAGATTTTACCTCTAGTGATGACGAGTCACTATCTGATGAGGACGTTTTGAAAGATAAGGTTAAATTTTACTCGAACCCTCTTTTCGAATTTAATTAAGAATACATCTTTAGTGATGTGAATCCTTTTTTTAATGAGGTGTTAGAGGACATCGAGAGCGAGGACTCTTATGTTTCTAAACTTGATGAGCCGGCTTTAATAGTCACACCTCTTTTCGATACTAATGAGGATGAGTGCTTTGACCCAGGAGGCGTTATTAATGAGGTTAAAGCTTGTCTTACAAGTAATTCGATTTCACCAAAAATTGATGATGCCGATTTTGATTCGGAAGGAGACATTCTTCTACTGGAAAAGTTATTAAGTGATGATACATCATCTCCTCTCCCTTCGAAAGAACTTTATTTTGAGGATCTTAAAGTGATAAAATCTCCATATTTTAAGGACGATTATTATGACTCGGAGGGAGACATAATCTATCTTGAGAGTTTGCTTATTAAGGACACTATTCCTAATCTCCCTCTCGAGGTGTTTTTAGATGATGACCTAAGAAGCTTAGAAGATGAACCTGATAAAGATGATTTGAAGTATATTGTCAAAGTTTTCGACCCTAGGATTCATGAGAAAACTTTTTCTCCAACATATGTAAAATTACCCTTTGAGGATTGCCATTATCTTTCCCTCACATATGTTATCCGAATTTTCTTCCTTATTTCACCTATTCGATGGATTATTCTCTTCCTTTCTCCTTCGAGAGTGAAGACACACTTTTTGACCTCGGCATTCTCGTTTTTAGTCTTGAGCCGGTGGCATCTCATCGGAGTAGAACTTTCATGTGCTTCAATGTTTATCTAACATCTTGAATGAAAGTCCGATTAAGATTTGCTCTTCCACATGTTTTGACCATAATATCACGATGATATGGGGTGAGTCAAGATAGAGACTCGCACAAAAACAAGTGCTTCGTGGGTGGCAACCCATGCTTATCCCTAGTAGTAGTATATTAGTATAATATTTAATAATAAGTGTGACGAGAGGAGGCTCGCCTTTTCCTTTCTCGTGTTTCGTGGTTTGTGTTTTATGTTCAGGATTGCCCCAGGTTAGGAAGACTCTCATGCTCGTGGTTTTGTCCATCGTTCACTCGATCTTCTATCCTTAGCATGCTTTTATATGGGAATCCGATATCCTAGATCTTATTGATTAACGTTTATCTATTAGCATAATTAATAAACGGCTTTAGATTTACGTAGAGATACCTTTAAACATTGAGGACAATGTTTAGTTCTAGTATGGGGGATCTTTTGATTTGATCTTACTTGCATTTGCCTTGTCTTCACATAACCCCATTTTGCCACCAAAAATATGTGATTTTATGCAAAAATTTAAAAATTTTAAATAATAAAATAAGTGTTTTGACACAAATGTTTGACTTTCCGATGGTGAGAATAAGAATAAATTTTAACTTGATCGAGCATGTTACGCTCTAGCTTGCCCCTTAACCTATATAAATGAAAGCTTTTGCTAGTCTTTTATACAAGCAGCTTTAAAACGCGAATTCTAGCTTGAAAAAACCAAGAGTTTGCACGTTTTCATGGTAGACTTTAAATATGCAAAGCTTGATTTTATTAGACTAAGCATTCGCGGATCTTTTTATTAAAGATTTTAAATTTGCGAAGAACGAAAAATGATGTAGTTAAGTATAAGTTAGATGCTAAGCAAGGATTAGTTGGTTATCTTAAGAGCTCATAAGTGTAATTTGTGGCTTTTCCTCCCCGAAGCTTCTAACCGGATTAATAATACGTGCTCTTTTCTGAAATTAGACAAGTTAGTGGTTTTATCACTTAAAAGTCCTTTTAAAATCAACATTTTTACACTTTTTAGTCTTAGTTCAAATTTATACTTAAATTTTCTAAAAAGAATTTTTCTCTATATATCGTGGTAATATAAACAGTTTTAAAAAAAATGTGTGTAATATATATAATAATAATAATACCTTGTCAGATTACTGGATCATGGTCGGCTCGCATACCGATGTGACAGTTTTCATATATGGTGAGGTCTGAAGCCGAAATAAGACAACTGGATCATGGTCGGCTCGCATACCGATGTGACAGTTCGTTTAAAGGGTGGAGGTTATAAGTATAATTATATTAATGTTAAGTGTAATATATGTGATTTAATAAATATAGGGAAAATCTCTTTTTCTTAAATTTAAATATGCTTTTGAACTAAGACTATTTCGTTTTAAGTTTTGGTTTTTCTAAATGAATTGTTTATTTAACGGGAAGCCTAAGAGTTTTTGAAACCGAAGGTCCGTGAGTTCCGATACTATTCTCTGTGGGGTGTCAAAAGCCTAGTCACCTAAGCCGGTCTCGGCAAGATGTTGCCAAGAAAAAAAGTAGCTACATGGAATGATCCGCCTTAAAATCATAATTCTTGGGAGGAACGTTTGGATGGTCGAAATAATGAAATGAGTCACCATACACATTATAGAAAATTTTATCCATCGGGAGTGGAAAAGTTAGTCTAGGCTTACAGAAAATTAACAAATACGTAGTAGTGTTAGCATCTTAAACTTTGAATTAAACAATGATTTTGTTTTTATACTTGGTTTGGGGTGGGTGAAAAATTGGGGACGATGAATTTATCCTTTGGACATCTATAGATTATTCTATAGGCGCTTCTTGGTTTATGACCCTAAAAGTTATGAAAATAACAAAAGTCCAAACATTTTAGTTAGATTGCTTAAAAGAAAATTATAAAAAGTATAAAAAAGAGAAAAAGGAAAATAAGGAAAAATATATAAATAGATAGAGAAATAAAAGTATCTAAAATTGGTGAAACGGGGCGTTTCAAAACTATTGATTTCTTAATCCTCTTAAATGAGCACTTAGCTACTTTTTAAGGTGATTAGTTTAGGGGGATTGGAATTTTTGGTTTTAAGCGTGTATTTATAACATTGCGTGAGGACGCGACAATAGCTTAGTATGGGGGATTTTTGATATGTGTTTAATCACATATCATTTTTTCTTATTAAAATAAGCTTAAAAGACCAAAAATACATGAAAAATACATTTTATATGTGTGTTTTGTTAATTGTGTCTTGCAGGTAACGGGTATATCTCTAATGGACAAAAACAAAGCTAAAATGGACAAATCCAAGCACGAGATTGGAAGAGTGCAAGAAATTGAAGCCGAAGGCACATACATCTTTAAATGGGCCAACCCGTACCCATTTAATAGGCCGGGTCAGCCCATTAAGATTTATACTATAAACTTTAAGCTTACAAGCCTTTTATAAAGTCCAAATCCATAAACCCCTTTTTATTGTTTCTGGCCCATTTGATAGTTAAAAGTCCAATCGAAACCGGGTCCAAAGTTATGAAATGTAAACGTGGTTAAAGGTCAAAATTTGAGTTATAACACCCCATTTAAAATTACTGTGCTTCATCCCCCTTTTTCCCTCCCATTTCACTTCAATAAAATAACCAGGGTAAACCACCGCTCTCTACACACACAAATGCTTCTAGAAGAATTTCCTAACACGCCTAACACTACTCTTAGCCACGCTGGCAAACCCCACAATGGCTGTGATTGTGTTGGATAACGGTAGAAACAATCTAAAGTTACAAATGATGGATAAATGATTGAAGGGTCAGATTTAAGATGGGAGGACGCTTCACAGAAAGGCTAGAATGTTCACCTCCCCACTATAAATATAGAGGCTCTATCACACAGTTGAGATATCTAAGGTAGGAGTAGGAGTAGTGTAGTTTAGCTTATTTACCAGCTTATTATCTTTTTCAATGTTGTTATTTCATTTTCAGCTTGTAACCTTTTCAAAGTTTAATAACATTTTAGTTTTCCTTTAATATCTTGTGTTAAATTCCTGTTTTACTTGTATTCAAATTTGTAAAATGTGTTTAGATTTCACTTAAATAAGCTTAATAAGCTAGTTTTCATTCAGTTAAGCTTGATTAAAGCTTAACTGAATAAGCTGTCCATTCAAAACTCTCAATTCCACTCAAAGTCAGTTTAAGCTTTTGGAAGATAAGCCAGAACTGGAAGGGCTTATGGTGTTCTTACCAGCTTGTTTACAACAAGCAAGAGCTTGTAGATAAGCTCCTTTGAGCAATTTAGATCCATGTTTGAGTTGGGGTCAAGGTACTTAATCTTTACTCTTTCTAGCTTAAATTTCTTATTCAGCTTATTAGGTTGCTTAATCTGTTGCTTATGTGCTTATTCTACTTAATAGTTGCTTAATATGTTTAGATTTTAGCTTAGGAGTAGTTTTTATTTTAGTTTTCATAGTTCTGTCCAATTAAAAGTTAAAACTGCCTAAATAATAGTTTAACTGCTTGATAGTTATAGCTTATTAAAGAGTGCTTATTTTTCTCTAATTTTTGCTTATTAGTCTTTTATTATCATTGTTCTTAATTTGTTTTAACAATTAAAGATTTTTAAGGTCTGTTTAAGTCTTAAACTGGTTTTCAAAAATCTAAAGGGGTGTTTGGCATAAGCAGTCTTAACTGCTTGGGTCATTTTTGGTCTTTAAATCAGTTTTCATTAGCTTTTATTTAGTCTAAATAAATTTTAAAAATAACTCTAGAATTAGGTTTTGAGTTATGTTTTTCCTTTCTAGTTTATCTTATCAAATTCTCATGTTTACAAGTTTTTAAGTGTTTTAAAACTGCCTACTTGTTAATTTTCTAAAAAAGTATGTGAGTTATAGTCTTCTGTGTTCAAATGAGCTTCTATGACATCATTTTAAATCCTTTTTGAGTTTGTTTCCTTGGAATAGCTTTTTGAAGGTTTTATGTCTAAAAACAGTCAAGTATAGTAGTTAGTGGTTTAAATATTTTTAAAAAGCTTCTTATTGCAGATCATTTGTGGCTTTAATCTGGCTAAATTTTGATTTATTTTCGTTGAATTTAGATTTTTGTAGTCTTAGCTTAATCTGTTTCAGGTTTCTAGTTTGTCTAAAGTAATTTTGAGTCTTAAATCTAAGTAGCAAAAAGTCATTTTTACATCAAAAAGCCAAAAATAATAGTAGTAGTCTGCCATTTGCATTTGCCCTTTCTAGCTTATTTCTTTAACTTAAATGCTTAATGTTTGCTTATTTGTGTCATTAGCTTAATAGTCTTAATCTGTTTTCAGTTGTCAGCTTATTCTAAGTGCTTATATGTTCTTAATCTTAGCTTAAAAACATTGGTCAAGTCATTTTTGAGTGTTTTGGGTCAAACTGTCTTCAAGCTTTTAAGTGCTTTTTTGCTTATTTTATTTTGCTTATTTTTGTTCCTAAGTACTTATTAGATCTTAGACTTAGTCTGTTTCAACTTATTGAGTTTTCCATTAGCTTATCTAGTTAAAAAATCATCAAACAGTTTAGTTATTAGTCCTTTGGTCAAAATACGCAAAACTGTCACTTTTTGTTAGCTTGTTTCTGACTTATTTTTAAGTTCTGTCAAAAAGCTCTTTATTAAAAGTTCTTATTTTTGCTTATTGATTAGCTGTTTTTTTTTTAAAAAAAATTCAAAAAAAGTGCAGGTCCAGGACTGGAACCTGCGACCTCACCTTCATAACACACACACGCTACCACTGCGCCCTTGGGTCTTTTTCATTACATGTTTATTTTAATTTTTACTTATATGCTTTTTAGTTTAGCTTATTTAGCTTATTTGATTTTTCCTGGCTTATTGGCTACTGCTTATTTGTCCATTTTTATTTGTAAACCTCATTTTTAGCTTAAAGTATTTTTAGTAATTTTCTCCAAATTTTATAATTAACTTTAGTAATTTTAATTTAATTTTTAGTATTATTTAGCTAAAAAAATAGTTTTAAATAGTTTAAAATTTCAAAAAAAAATTATATTCTGAGTTTTAAAAATTAGTTTAATACATTTTATGTTTAAAATTTTGCAATTTAAGTTTTATGAGTTTTATTTAGTCGTATTTGTTTATTAATTGTTTTACTTTAAATGTCGTTAGTTTTTTTTTAATCGCTTTAATTTCTAGTTTAGCGTGCCTTTGTATGCTTTCCCTTTTAATTATTAGATTAAAGATCCAACACACACACACACGACAATCAAGGCTCAATTGCGACATGAACGTGAATTTCCATTCACCTCTCGCCGAAGAGAACGATACCCGTGTTGATTACTTATTATTCTTTCCTAAGAATAATTTGTATGATACTTGCTTATGTATATGTATTATATATATATATATATATGTATATATATATATATATGTGTATAAATATATATATATATATATATATATATATATTAAGGGATTTTTGACGAACATCACCACCAATATAGTTTCCTAGATAGATTATAATCAACGATGTGAGCTTTATGCGGGTTTAGGTTAATTGTTACAGGATTAACTAGTGACAAACCTCGAGTCTAGGGAGAAGATTCATCTAACTTTGGAATGATATACCACTAACGATTTAATACAATCATTGCACGAATAGACAATCAAGGCATATTATTAGATTAAATTGGCTAATACGTTTTCCTTAGATTCGACTACTTCCCAATCTATTATTAATCATTTGTGTGCGTTATTTGTCATCACCTTAGGATAATTAGAATTAAACTTGTGCTAGTCTCTCAGGCTGAAAATCCCCCTTTGCGTTAGTTTAGGTTTAATTATATTTAATTAGAATAATTAGATTAGATTAGTACTAAACCTAGGTAAATAAAATACCGGTAGAATTAAGAGTTAACTTCCACTCTCAGTGATCGACACCCTACTTACCACGAAGCTACATCTGATCGGGTACACTGCCCGTTAGAGTGTTGTTTTAGGTATAGTCGGCATAAAATAAATAGTAAAACTTGATAATAAATAACAACCTACACGACGACACATCAAGTTTTTGGCGCCGTTGCCGGGGAGTGCGATTGTTTAATTTCTTGTTTTTATTGGTATTTTTAGTATAAATTTAGTTTTATTTTTCTACTGTCTGCTGTTATTTATTGAATACGGCGTATCCATTTTCTCTGAATACATCGTATTCAACATTAAACATCGATACGGCGTATCCAGTTTACTGAATACGACGTATCGAATGTCTGATACAACAATAGTTTTAGTTAGCTTTCTCGTTTAGTTTTCTAGAATAGTTTTACTTCGAATTATGTCTTTTTTTCAGGTACCTTTTTCAGGGAGCCTCCTTACCCGTTCGATTACCCTATGAGGAGGTTAACTATGGAAGAAATATTGGCTAAATTCATTGATGAAGGTAGACGTGAACATAAGAAGATGGAAATATTCATTAAAGAATTTAGAACCACCAACGAGCTTTTGTTAAAAACACGAAGCAACTTGTTGAGTGAGCTCAAAATTGAGGTAAAGGAATTATCAAAGGTTGTGAGTAATGTTTTAATTCCAAAAAATGAAGTCAAAGGACTAACAACCAGGGGAGGAAAGATGATGTCTGAAGCCAGCCATAGTAAAAAAATTAATGAAATTGGATTCAACAAGAAGGAACCTCCCAGATTTGAACAAGATGTGCAGGAAAAGCCACATGATGATGGTGTGAAAAATAAATCTTCAAGTATTCATGAAAGGACTACTCAACCATTGGTAAAACTACAAAAATCACTATTCCTTCCAAAACACCAGTGAGAAAAAAAAAGGCACTACAACGAAATTTTTTAAAGAATCTAAAACAACTCGATATTAATATTCCATTTATCAAAGCCCTAGTGCAAATACCAAAATACGCTAAATATCTGAAGAGTTTACTGACGAATAAGTCCAAACTTGAAGAAGCTTGTACGGAGACAATGAACGAAAGGTTCTCAACTATCTTGCTCAACGAACTGCCATCAAAAGAAAAATACCCCAGGAGTTTCACTACCCCTTGTCAAGTATTTGAGAAACATAAGGAAGCAGAAGACTTGGCCACTGATCACTTATCTAGGTTTAAGAATCCGCATATGGAGGTGTTAACTAAGAGGGAAATTGCTAATAAATTCTCCGATGAACATTTAATGGCGCTAAAATCCAAGTTTAATAACGATGAACCATGGTAATGATTTTAGTATTATATTGTTGGAAAGGTTGTTCCCCCAAATTGGACCTTTGAAAAAAGAAAGTGGTTTTTTTCGCAAGTCAAACTTACTACAGGGAGAACCTTATGCTTTAAAAACTGTGCGCGGATAATAAAAAGCTGAGAATGATGTACAGGAAAGTTAAAACCCTCGAAATTCTGGCGCTATATAGACTGAATTGTCCATTTAGTACTACCGGAGGAATCATAGTGCTTCAGTTATCGCAAAGAAGGTTTACGAGTCCGGATTTTATTAGCCTAGTATCTTTAAGGATGCTAATAAGTATGTAAGACGATGTGATGCATGTCAAAGATCAAGAAATATATCTTCAAGGAACGAAATGCCTCAAAATAACATCTAGGTATGCGAAGTCTTTGATGTATGGGGATTAGATTTTATGGGACCATTTCCCCAATCTAGAGGTAATAAATACATATTAGTAGGTGTAGATTATGTGTCCAAATGGGTCGAAGCTCAAGCATTACCTAGAATGATGCGCGTGTTGTGGTTAAGTTTTTAAGAAGATTGTTTGCTAGGTTTGGAGTTCCTAAAGCTTTGATTAGTGTTAGAGGGACATAATTTTGTAATTCCCAGCTTAAAAAAGCTTTACAAAGATATGGTGTGACTCACAAATTATCCATGGCATATCACCCTCAATCTAATGGACAAACTGAAGTTACTAACAGGGCTATTAAGCGTATCCTAGAAAGAGAAGTGGGGTACAATCCTAAAGGTTGGTCAAAAAAACTTAACGATGCATTATTGGCATTTAGGACAGCCTACAAAACACCGACAGGGTGTATACCTTTCAGACTACTTTATGGGAAATCATGTCGTTTACCCGTATAGCTTGTGAGCTATAAAGCACATTGGCATTAAAACAATGAATAATGATCTAACGCTCAGACTAGCAAAAGATTTGTCTAATTCAGCTTAATGAGTTAGCCGAATTGAGAGATGGTGCTTATGAGAATACTAAAATTTACAAAGAACGGACCAAGAAATGGCATGATTCTAGACTTCGTGGTGATAAAGATTTTAAGGTAAGCGACAAAGTGCTACTTTATAATTCTCGTCTTAATATGTACCTTGGAAAACTTAAATCGAAATGGAGCGGTCCTAACATTGTTAAAATGGTGTATCCACATGAGGCTATAGAAATCACTGACTAAGACGGGTTTAGCTTCAAGGTCAATGGACAACGATTGAAGAAATATTACAGAGGTAACATTGACAAAGAGGATGATGAGGTTATAGAATTCGAGAATGGTGTGATGTGAGGCTGAAGGGAGTCTAACTTAAAGACTCTCACAAAAACAAAAGTGCTTCCCGGGAGACAACCCGGAATGTTATTTATTTTACGAGTTTATCTTCCCAGACATCAATACGGCGTATCCGCTCCATACCATATGGCGTATTGATTGTCTGGACGTTATCAGTCTTTATTTTTATGCACTTTCAAAACATTATTGTCAGTTATGGCAATACGGCGTATTCATGTGCATGATACGGCGTATTCGCCAGACTGACTCGTATTTAGTTTAAATTAACTATAGGTACCAAGATAGGATTTTGCATGTTTTTCCAATTTTTACACAAGACCTCGTGAAAGAAATATCAACGAATATTGGTGGAGAATTTACAAATCTAGAGATCTTGAAGTGTTAGAGTCTTGAAACTTTAAGGCGGTTGTTCAACATAAATTCTAGCTCAATAAACTCAACATGGAGAATCTACCAAGCAAATATAAGGGGAGATTCTCATTCTAATTCTTTTTAAATTCCCGTATTTAATGTTTTATCTATACAACGAGGACGTTGTATAATTCAAGTGGGTGGTTGGAATTAGAATGTATACTTGTCCTATTTTCCACACTAAAATGCTTAAATTATGCTCCAATTTTAAAAAAATTCAAGCATACTTTTGTGAAATTACTTGATACATAACCCGCACACAATAACCCTTGTTAGATATTGTGATAATTTAAAACCTTATCATTCCGTTTCTAAATTTTACTTCAAATTCCTACAAAAATATAAGTGTGTCCGGTGATTAGTAAACTTTAGAACCTGGCTTGGTATATTCTATTCGAGACGCAGGATGAGTGACTATGGGATTTAGATGAAGAAACATGTTTAAAATTGGTATATTTTAGATTACACCTAAAAATGCCGATTACTGTTGCTTATTAACTAACTACACTGGTTGTTAACCCCCATTAAACCCTTAGGTTTATCTCTCATTTATTAGTAAGATACCACAAGAACAACCCGTAGAGCAATCGTTTAGGAAATACGACCAATTTGTTTCGTTATCAAAGCCATTAGCCTACTAAACCCTGTTAGATTAAGTCTATTTTACAGTTGCTAGTTTCTTAAAGTGTAAAGTTTGTATTTCTCGAGTCTTGTGTCAAAATTTTCTATCTTTGGTATGGTTGGAATAAATTTACACATCGCAAATGGGAATGTATATTATAGTAAAAAGTCATGTATTTTTACTACCATCACAATTATTGGTACGTCCGAAGAATGAAGAATTATCAAAGGAATTATCCGGAATTATTATGATCATGAAGATGGTGAAATTACACTAAGTTTCGTAGTATAGTGTTAGCAAGAAAATCAAAAAAATTAGAAAAATCACAACAAAAAAGAGAAAGAAAGTTTGAAGATAATCGCTTCGCAACTACAGAAGGAATTACACGAAGAATCGATTATTTGACGATGTAGATTATTGTATAAAGTGGAAGATATCGCCACTTGCCTTGTAAAGTATGTAAAGTATGGGATGATTGGGAAGTTGATTGTTACGAGAATGCCAACTTAGGTTGTTGTTTTTTATATATGATCAAGATGTTATAAATAGTTGTGTCTTTATCATGGTAACGGTCGAGAAAAAGTGTCTAGCAACTTGTACTTTAGACTTAATCTATTTGTTTCATAATTTTTATTTAACAACAATTTACTTCTCTTTCCTAATGACTAGCCACTGGTTTTACGTGAATGAGGATTTGTACGAGCATGCATGTCTATTCCGTCATTACGGCCATGTATGCATGTCTCAGCTGCCTCATTGGTTTATGACTTTTGGTGAAAGTTAGAAGGTTCCTACCCTATATCATTCTTCATCCTAACCGTTGGATAAACGAAGAGTTTCAGAAAGTCGTTGATTCTGACATCAATACGCCGTATCATTCTAGAAGCATACGCCGTATCTAATGACTTTGAAGAACTCAAGACCATTGCCTAACTTTGAAGAATACGGCATTGAAACGCCGTATATGATACTTTGGTCAAAAATCAAGAAAAACACATTTTTAGCCAATACTCTGTATCCAAAAACCCCAATACTCCGTATCCAAGAAATCGGATATGACGTATTAGTAAATACGCCGTATCCAAAAATCAGATATGGCGTATCCAATTTCCGCGCAAGAATTTTGGAATATTTTATTCTTGGAGCCCACGCCAAGCAACCCCGATACGCCGTATTGAGTTTCGATACGCCGTATTGAGTTCCAATACACCGTATCGACCAATTTTTAGAGTCCATAAATACCAAATCCTAAATAAGATTTAGGGTAAGCTTTTAGCCACCAAGTCAGATTTCCAAAAGATCAATGAAGCCAAGAAGGTCCTAAAAAGTGGTCTGATCAATTGTAAAAACTCTTGTAATCTCTACACCTCGACTATAAGTTGGCAAGACCATGTTCGTTCGCAGGGAGCGAGGGATCCTAAGTTGTCTAGAGTTGGCAAGACCATGTTCGTTTCACCCCTATATATACAATTTGTCCTATGTAAAGGATTGGAGACCATTCGACACAGTATGGAAAAAAAGAATAAAAAAGAAGAATAGAAGATCTTGTGAAGTGGTCTGAGCCATGAGAAAACTCCTGTAATCTCTACACTCCACTATACGCGTTTGGTTAGCATTATGTTTAATCGTTCATCTATGATTTCGTGTATTGTTACAATGACTATCGGCTAATACCTTTAGGTATTAGCCATGTTTATGATAATATAATATTTTGATTTGTCTTTATATCGTTTGTTCTTTATTCGTTGCATGTTGATTATGTTTATCTCTTCGTATCGATTTATGCACTTAATTATGTGTTTTTCCTATCATTCAACTGGATCTAGTCCTACATATTTAATGCGCTGCAACTTTGGTGTTGTTTGGGCATAGGCTAAGAGTCTGGGATAGAAACATATAAATATAGTTTCCTAGATAGATTATAATCAATGGTGTGAGATTTATGCGGGTTTAGGTTAACTGTGACAAGATTAATTGGCGACAAACCTCGAGTCTAGGGAGAAGATCCACCTAACTTTGGAATGATATACCACCAACGAATTAATACAATCATTGCACGGATAGACAACAAAGGCTTATTATTAGATTAAACTGGCTAATACGTTTTCCTTACGGTTGACCGCTTCTCAATCTTTTGTTAATCACTTGTGTGCATTAGTTATCATCACCTTAGGTTAATTAGAACTAAACCCGTGCCAGTCTCTTAGGTTGAAAACCCCCCTCTTTGTATTAGTTTAGGTTTAATTAGAATAATTAGGTTAGATTTGTACTAAACCTAGGTAAATAAAATACGAGTAGAATTAAGAGTTAACTTCCACTCTCAGTGATCGACACCCTACTTACCACGAAGCTACGTCTGACCGGGTACACTGCCCGTTAAAGTATTGTTTTAGGTAAAGTCGGCATAAAATAAATAGTAAAACTTGATACATAAATAACACCTACACAACGACACATCAAGTTTTTGGCGCCGCTGCCGAGGAGTGCGATTGTTTAATTTCTTATTTTTATTGGTATTTTTTAGTATAAATTTGTTTTTTTTTCAATTGTCTGCTGTCATTTATCGATACGACATATCCATTTTTTGTGAATACAACGTATTCGACATCAAACATCGATACGGTGTATCTAGTTTACTGAATACAACGTATCGACTGCCTGATACAGTAACAGTTTTAGTTAGCTTTCTTGTTTAGTTTTCTAGAATAGTTTTACTTCGAATTATGTCTTTGTTTTTAGGTACCGTTTTCAGGGAGCCTCCTTACCCGTTTGATTACCCTATGTGGAGGTTAACTATGGAAGAAATATTGGCTAAATTCATTGATGAAGGTAGACATGAACATGAGGAGATGGAAATATTTATTAAAGAATTTAGAACCACCAACGAGCTTTTGTTAAAAACACAAAGCAACTTGTTGAGTGAGCTGAAAATTGAGGTAAACGAATTGTCAAAGGTTGTGAGTAATGTTTTGATTCCAAAAAATAAAGTCAAAGGAGTGACAACTAGGGGAGGAAAGATGACGTCTAAAGCCACCCATAGTAAAAAAAATTAATGAAACTGGAATCAACAAGAACGAACCTCCCAGATTTGAACAAGATGTGTAGGAAAAGTTGCATAATGATTGTGTGGAAAATAAATCTTCAAGTATTCTTGAAAGGACTATTCAACCATTGGTAAAACCACAACAATCATCTATTCATTTCCCAAACCAGGTGAGAAAAGAAAAAGAAGAAGCATTGCAACAAAATTTTTTAGAGAATCTGAAACAACTCGATATTAATATTTCGTTTATCAAAGCCCTAGTGCAAATACCAAAATACGCTAAATATCTAAAGAGTTTACTAATGAATAAATCCAGACTTAAAGAATCTTGTACGGAGACAATGAACGATAGGTGCTCAGCTGTCTTGCTCAACGAACTGCCATCAAAAGAAAAAGACCCAGGAGTTTCACTACTCCTTGTCAAGTATTTGAGAAACCTAAGGAAGCAGAAGATTTGGCGGTAGGTCACTTATCTAGGTTTCAAAAGCCGCATATTGAGGTGTTAACTAAGAGGGAAATTGCTAATAAATTCTCCGACAAGCATTTACTGGTGCTAAAATCCAAGTTTATTAACGATGAACCATGGTATGCGGATTTCATCAATTATATTGTTGGAAAGGTTGTTCCCCTAAATTGGACCTTTGAAAAAAGAAAGAGATTTTTATCGCAAGTTAAGACTTACTTTCGGAAGGAAGCTTATGCATTTAAACTATGCGCGGATAATATAATGAGAAGATGTGTGGCTGGAAGCGAAACCCTTGAAATTCTGGTGCATTGTCATTCGGGACCTACTGGTGGGCATCATAGTGCTAATGTTACCACAAAGAAGGTTTACGAGTCTGGATTTAATTGGCCTAGTGTCTTTAAGAATGCTAATGAGTACGTAAGACAATGTGATGCATGTCAAAGACTGGGGAACATATCTTCAAGGAACGAAATGCCTCAAAATAACATTCAAGTATGCGAAGTCTTCGATGTTTGGGGATTAGATTTTGTGGGACCGTTTCCCGAATCTAGAGGTAATAAATACATATTAGTGGCTGTCGATTATGTGTCCAAATGGGTTGAAGCTCAAGCATTACCTATGAATGATGCGCGCGTTGTGGTTAAATTTTTAAGACAGTTATTTGCTAGGTTTGGAGTTCCTAAAGCTTTGGTTAGTGATAAAAGGACACATTTTTGTAATACAAAGATATGGTGTGACTCACAAATTATCCACGACATATTAACCTCAATCTAATGGACAAACTAAAGTTACTAACAGGGCTATTAAGCGTATCCTAGAAAGATCAGTGGGGTACAATCCTAAAGGTTGGTCGGAAAAATTTAACGATGCATTGTGGGCATTTAGGACGGCCTACAAAACACCGACAGGGTGTACACCTTTTAGATTAGTCTATGAGAAAGCATTCCATTTACCCATAGAAATCGAGCATAAGGCACATTTGGCATTAAAACAATGTAATATGGATTTAACGCTTGCTAGCGGAAGTCGTCTTATGCAGCTTAATGAGTTAGCCGAATTGAGAGATGGTGCTTATGAGAATACTAGAATTTACAAAGAACAGACCAAGAAATGGCATGATTCTAGACTTCGTGGTGATAAAGATTTTAAGGTAGGCGACAATGTGCTACTTTATAATTCTCGTTTGAAGATGTACCCTGGAAAAATTAAATCGAAATGGAGCGGTCCAAACATTGTTAAAATGGTGTATCCACATGGGGCTATAGAAATCACTGACAGGGACGGGGTTAGCTTCAAGGTCAATGGACAACGATTGAAGAAATATTACAGAGGTAACATTGACAAAGAGGATGATGAGGTTATATAGTTCGAGAATGGTGTGACGTGAGGCTGAAGGAGTCTAACTTAAAGACTCTCACAAAAACAAAAGTGCTTGCCGGGAGACAACCCAGAATGTAATTTTCAATTTTATTATCGAGTTTGTCTGCCCAGACTGTCTATACGGCGTATCCAAACCCCATGGATACGGCGTATTGACTATCTGGACGTTATCTAGTCTTTATTTTGCAGCACAGTCGATATGGCGTATTCGTTAAACGAATACAGCGTATTCGACACAGGTTTTAATACGGCGTATCCTAGGGTATGGATACGGCGTATCGACTTCCTGTATAGTTTTTAGGTTTTTATTTCGAGTCTAACCAACGAATACATGGAGATAGATTTGCACTTGTTTTCTTATTCTTAATACAGGACCTTCTGAAATAAATCGACAATGTTGGTGAATTATCTGCAAATATAGAATTCTTACTCATAAACTCAACATGGAAAATCTACCGAGCAAAATATCAGGGGAGTTTCTCAATCTAATTCTTTTAAATTCTCGTTTTTGATGTTTTATCTATTCAATGAGGACGTTGCATAATTCAAGTGGGGGGATGGGAATTAGAATGATACTTGTCCTATTTTTCACATAAAATGCTTAAATTATGCTCAATTTTTTTTTTCAAGCATACTTTTGTGAAATTACTTGATACATAACCTGCACACAATAA
>BQNB010123873.1:0-20026 GCA_026074375.1 Tanacetum coccineum
TCATATCTTGTGCTATTGATCTATAATGTAACGCTCCCGGATACTCATTTTCCGCTGCGACCCAATTTGGGGGTGTTACACAATGCACATCAGTTATGTCAAGCATCCTAATCACTTGAGAAATACACGCTTAAAAGTGTCAACATAAAGTTGGTGAGTTAATTAGTTTAAGTAAGTATAAAAGTTGGACCGCAAGGTTTTAAAGTATGTATTGCATGGTATACAATATCCAAAAAAGAAATTATTGCATGGTATACAATATTCAGAACAGTAAGTATTGCATAGTATACAATATTCAGAACAGTAAGTATTTCATGGTATACAATATTCAGAACAGTAAGTATTGCACGGTATACAATATTCAGAACAGTAAGTATTGCATGGTATACAATATTCAGAACAGTAAGTATTACAAAGCTACTTGCGTCCATAAGAAAAAAACAAGCAATGTATCTCACCTCGAAATTTGTAAAGTAATTGTAAACAAGTTAAAACAGGGTTATAAACTCACCTCAAATGAAAGTATCGAACGTAGTAATAATCAACAAAGAACGACGTCACAAATAGCCGGAATGCAACCTAATTAATTATAGGTTGGATAAGAATAACGCACTTGAAATAAATACAACAATGTATTTTATATCGTTATATCACCTCCTAATAGTTTTGTTTAACTTTAATAAATCAAAATAGTGTTTACGTTAAGTTTACCACTTTTATTATTTTTGCAACGATAATTTATATATAGTTTAGTTCATTCATAAAATAATATTTATAAGGTTTTAAATCGCGTATAAATATTATATAAGTGATGCTAAAATATTTCCTAAGGTTTTTACAGTTCGAACCGGCAAAAAATGTTCGAAAATAAAATGTTACTATTCATGTTAGGAAAATAGTGCAAAAATTTTATATGAAAAGGTATCTAGTTTCTATAATGATTATCTAAATTTTTATACACTTTTAGGCTTAGAAACTCGCTATTTTTTAGTAAAATATCATTTCGAGTAACGTTTTAGTTTTATACTTAAGCCGATTCGGACCCGAAAGCCGTCAAAAACACGAATTATAAAACTGCCAGCTTTATGCCGAAAAACTGTTTTGCCGGTATTGCTTCAAATCTAGTTTTGACCATAACTTATTCGTTTTAAGTCCGTTTTTAGCGTTCTTTATATGCACGAAATCGTGGTAAGATATACTAACACATTTTTAAGGTTTTGACTTAACAAAATGTCTATAACTTAATGTTACAAAGTTGTTGTCCCAAATGGCATATTTTTAACACTTTTGTCTAATATTTCTACTCCATTTTCATACCACAAAACCACTAGTCTATATATTTCAATCACCTTCCTCAATCACAATCATCCACTAACCTAATTCTATCCAACACTTCACAATATCATGAAATAATCATAAGATTAAATAAGTTAGTTTATGAATTATAAACTTAACCACATGTCTAAAATCATAAGTAAGTAGTGTTTCTTGGTTTCTTTGCAAATGTTAATAAAAGTAAACTAGTTGGTGGTAAAACTTTATAATTAAAATGTTTATGTATAAAAATACATAATGTAAGTATAGAATCTGAAAATAACATAATGTAAGTATAGAATCTGAAAATAACATAATCAATATGTATGAAAATCAAAAGAGTGAAAGTAGTATGCTTACAAAATAGATGATCAAATAGAAACCCTAGACTTTGATTCTAAACCTAAAATCCTTATGAAAACCTCAAATCTTGATTATGAAAACCCTAACTTGATCTTGAAAAACCCTTGCTTAAAATGAAAACCCTAACTTGTAAACTAACTTGAAACACCTTAGATTATACCCTTGATTAACCTTGTATGCTTGTAAAAATCAATAAAATGGAAACTATGGGTTTTATTTTATGGCTATATGAGCTGTAGGTTTTGGATGAAGGAAAAAAGGAGAGATTTTTTATTTTAGCTAGCTTGTTAAGTGTGTGATAATGTCTAGTTGCTTGTACATTATATACTCAAAATATCTATGGAGCACAACCATGAAATCAAGGAAGAAAAGTGAGGTGTAGGAGTGGGTTTTGTAAGAAAGACATGGACTTATAAGTGATTGGTATGGAGAGCTAGGGTGTGTAAGTAATCTTGTAAGGAAGTTGTTGTAATAATGCAAGTCTTACAATTTAGCACATGGTAATATCTAATTCAAAAATGGTATTGATTTGGGTTTATATAAAAAGGGCCGGTTTTGGTTGATTTGTGGAAATTTAGAAAATTTTGGGTATTGGTATAATTGTGGTATTTGGTTAAGTGTAGATAGATAGAATGGTAAACGTTTTACGTAACGTATAAAAATAAAATATAAAAGTTATAATTATAATCGTAAAAATAATATAACACTTGATTGACGTAAACTTTTATTTGTTTGATGTCGGTTTACGTTGTTTGTTGATTTTTGATTTACGCGATTTAACTAAACGGTTGAAATTAAAAGTAAACGTGTAAAAGTCTATAATAAATAGTTGAATATATATTGATGTAAAATGTCCTGAAAATGTGAGTTGTTACAACAAGATATATTTTGTTCGGGTAAAGCTAGATATAAACATTATATGAGATTGTGTAAGGAGACGGATTTCATTTTTTAACCACTAATTAGGACGTTCCTACAAGATGGAATTCGACTTATAAAATATTTTTATGTGGTTTACGCCAAAAAAATACTTTACAATGTTTTCATGATGAACTTGCCATATGCGCGTTTGGTTACACCATTTTCGTCCCAAAATTGGTTTGCTATTAAAAAAACCGAATTACTCGAAGTTTTTAAAAACGCAACCACTTTATTATCGAGCGTTTATTATCCCACGAGTCATTTGGTACTCAACTAACTTTATTAATTGTGTGAAAAATTAGGTAAATACGAATTAAATGGTTAACTATATCAAAAAATGGTTGAACCCATGAAAGAAAAACTTAGAAAATATTTCAAAGAAATTCGACCGGTAATTACTTATGCCGCCGCATTAAACCCATGCTTGAACATTAGCCGAGTGGAACTACTATTGCCCCCATTGAATGTGATATTTGGTTTATCAAGTTAAACTAATCACATTCCATGGCAACAAAGTGTATGTTTTGAACAACTATATGAAAGATACAAATAATAGGTTTAGAACAACACAAGATGTACTTTTCAACGTATAAATTCTTATTATAATGAATACATAATCTATGACATATTTTGCTTACGAAATAGAAAAGTAGTTGAATGACAATTTTGGTGATCACTTCTCTATCTTAAACTCAAACCTAGGTATTGAGTTTAAGTATAAACTTTGTAACCAACACTGAAGTTGAAGCCAAAGTGGTTTTATAGTTTGATTTGAGGAGTAAATAGCTCTTGAATGTGTGTCGCATTAATTGTAAGAGTTGTCTATTTACTCTCATACAACATTCTTCTTATACTAAGGAATTAGGGTTTACAGTGAGGTTCCTTATACACATGTCAAGCATTGGATGGGTGGTTGAGATCCCATTTAATGCTGCTATGCTTTAAGGTACAAGGAAAAGTCCTTTAGAGAAAGTTGGTGTACTTCTTTACCAACTTTAGAAGTAGTCATTCCCAAGGAGATATGCTTTATTCTTTTTGATATAAAGCATATATTTTTCTCGCCTTGTAAACCTCATAGAAGTGAAACATTTTGTTTCAGCTTTTGAGAGGAGATCTACATCGTTCAGCTTGGCATTGCCAACCAAACTGAACTAAAGCTCTTGCTAAGGCCTTATCTTCAGTTTCTGAACCACCACATAAACTGAAGTGAATATACTACTTGATCTTCTAAGTGCCAAAAGAGCTGAAGTTGAATTGTCTTTAGCTAGACTTGACTTAGGATTTTTTATGTTTAAATCTACTGAAAGACTGAAGTGAGCAAACAACTTCTTTTTGCATACTGATAAAATAGAGAACAATACATATTGATAAACATTCATAGATACTTCCATTACATTACATTACATTACAAACGATAAGTACATATAAAAGTTATTACAATCACTGCATGGGATGTTCAATTAGCCTCATCTGCTTGTTAGGATTCAGATTCCTCTTTTCAACTTTAGCAACCAAGAAGGAACTGAAGGTCCTAGAAATATCATCCATTCCAAGGCCTTGGTGAAGTGTAAAGAAAATCTCTTGTACATTGTATAGCATATCATTGTTCAATTCTTCAAAATCTTTTATATTGATGAAATCTTGCCTTTGTCTGGAGAACTCTTATACCTCTTTGTTGACTTGAAGTAGTCAGGAAGGTCATCATCATTTTTCCTTTTTTTCTTTGTAAGAAGGTTCAGTTTGATAATTGGATCTTGTTCCTCTAGTGGTTTACTAAGATCCAGTTCCAACTTTGCTTCATTTTGGTGGAGGGCATCTAGCTTTTGCCTCATATAAGTGTAAATTGTTGTTGACCCAGCTCGAGTCCTCTTGGGACAAGCTTACATTAATTTTCTCCAGTCTTTAAGGTGTAGGTCACTAATCTTGAAGTTGTTGATGATCTCATATAAGCCATCATCTTGATACACCTTCAGGCTTATAAGACCCTTTTCCCTTGATAACAAATCATAATTTATGATTTTACCCTGGGCCTTTATGTTCATCATCTTAAGGCAGTATTTTTCATACTTTACCTTATCCTTATACACCTTATCAACCACACTATGACCCAAAATATCAATTAAATACTTCTTGTCCTTCTTTATTTCAGACTTGACAACATCAGCTTTGCTAGCTTGTTCAATACCCTTTTGGTTTTCTATTTCCTCTTGAGTCATTTGAAATGTTTCTCCCTTTTCATTGATGTATGTGAATTTCTTGAGAGGTTTCTGTGACACTCGTGATCAAACCAGGTTAGGTTTAATTGTTGTTAAATTCATAATTATAATTGGGCAAATTTTTAGGTCAACTTGTAAGAGTCATAACTCGGTCATACGGATGAGTTTGATAGATTTTCTTGGCTCTAAAAATAACTACAAAGAGTCTACTTTCTAACAAATGTGGTTTCGTGAAATGAATATGAGTAGAAGTCAGTCAAAATGTTTTTACAAAATTCGTTGTCAAATATGAGTTTTCAGGTCAGATTTATGTCGTGTTTGTGAGGTCAAAAACCATATCAAAATAATTTTTTTATTCATGAGGTTGTTATTGGAGTAAGTTCTAGGTGTCTAGTAACTCCAATATTTTTCCTAGATTTTTGCAAGATGTCTAAGTATGCTTAATAAGGTCAAACATTTTGGTGTGCAATCAGATCCAAATCTGGTCAGTTTGTGTTGTTGACTTTTTAAAAAATAGTTATACATGATTTCATTGGTTGGAAAAACTACAGTAGTTTCATAACTCATTGAAGTTGATGTCATTCAAATTTGGGAGTCAAAGGAGGTCATTTAGTATTTTATAAAAATTCATAAAGTGACTTTAAAATTCTGCAATAAACTAAAAATGTGAACACTAGATTAAAACATGTTTAGAGCTTACATAGCTTATAGGAATCATGATGAGATATTTATAAATGTATATTAGACATTAGTATCCATAAATTGAAAGGTTACATGTATAGGGCCGTAAATCCTTGATCATCTGTAACCCGTTAATTATGTTGTGTAGATTATTGCTTGGATTTTGTGCGCATTTGTAAAGCTTGAGGTGAGTTTCTCGTAGCCCCTTTTTAAATGTATTCTTGGGGTGAAAATGGATACAAAATGCTTTTGAAATGTTTTCTTTTCTATGATTAAATAGTTTGAATTGGTTTGTTTGGACATGGTTATATAGTAGTTATGCGATACAATTGCGTGTGTAAGTTTACATGATACATTTATGGATACAAGGATACATGAGTTGCTTGTGCCATTCCAGCCAAACGTGGTAACTCTTATTGATGATACATGATTGATATATTATTGATACATGGATACAATGATAGCTTATTGTGATGTTGGATCGAGGGTAACGCCTACTTACTTTGTAATATGATTTGTTATGATATATGACTGAGGATGCATGCTATCTACTGTATGATTGTCCAACTTTTATTATATGTTCACAGATTTTTAATTATTTTAAGTTTAAACCTACGAGCTCACCAACGTAATGTTGACACTTGAGAGTATCCATTTTCAAGTGAAGTTAGCGAGGCTTAAGAGTTTGAGACTACTTGGCTAGTGAGACTTTAGGTTCCCCGCATTTGAAGACTTACTACATATCATTTACATTTCCATGTTTGATATACTTTCATAATTGATACTTCGTTATTTTGGATTTTCATTTTATGACTATGTATTGTTGTGTTTTGATTAACCTCGATACAAGTCCCCTCTTGTGTCAGGTGTCGTCATGACATTTAGATTTATTAAGTGATTATGCATTTTAGTTATTCTCTATTGTGATGTCAACGTGTTGTGACGATGCCTATCATGTTACATCTCATGTTTCTGCCTTGGCGGGGTGTGACAGATCGGTACAGAGCCATTGGTTATAGAGAAGTAGGTGGTTTAACCTAGACTATAACCTAGGAGCGCTTATTATAGTTGCATAATAGGATCTATGTGTTTTGCTATCTAGGCATTTTGTTTTCTTGCTTTTCTCCGGGTTTTATTTCGACCTACTGGCTACTCAATATCAGAAGATGCAAAAGAGGAGCCAATTGAGGAGGAGCCTCTTAAGGAACCGAATGAGGAAGGGTAGTTAGAAGAGTCGGAGAAGGATGCAGACTCAGATCTCCTGTCGGATGCTCGTAGCAGGCCTAAACCCGCGAAGTCGGGTGACTCTTGCGAAAGCAAAGTCAAACCCAAGCGAGGCCCAGCATAAGTTTATCCTGTCTTTTACCTCGGCACGTTGCTATCGATGTTTTCTTTCAGATATTACGTATTTTTGGGCACTTCGAGACCTTCATTTTCTTTCTGTCGTTTTCAATTTTATCTTTAATTAAATACATATTTTCTTTGATGGAGCATCATTTTTTGGAGTTGAGTAAGATGTTCAATGTGGTATATGTACGTTATCATTAAGATGTGTAGTCTTGGAAGTAAGCACACGTGTGAAAGGATGCAATTATAATTATGGGTGGCTAACATAATTATAAAGGCATCACACACATAGACTTGTGACCATGATTGCATTGATCGGTGTTTGCTTATTAGGTAGTAGTGTAAGATGTTGTATTATGTGCGGATGTATTATGAATAGTTGCATAGTTAGTAAGTTTCCCTTCTATCTAACGTTTGCGGATACCCCGGATACCTATTATTACTACTATTATGATTATTGGGTTTGTTCGTTTGCTTGATCATTCGTTCAGGATATCTAACTCTCACTTTAGCATTCCTTGTTTGTACCATGTCTGTACGGATGTTCTATCATTCCCATTCAGCGTCTTGATATATATTGGTTGTTCGGATCTGCTGCTTTTGGCTATTGGAACGTTTCATTGGTTCTTTCCTGGCATTGATTACTCGTATGAATATCTGAATTTTTCTTTCAAGCACCATTTGTTCATAACATGTTAGTGTGGATATTTATTCCCATCTGTTAAACGTCCTTTGGTTTTCATAACACGTTTGCGACACGTTAGTATCGATGTTTTTCTATGTTTGTTCTCTTGATCGTTATTACGGATGAGACTTTACGTTCTTTAGTTGGTTCGTGATGTCTTTGCATGAATTTCTCTTGTACGTGTTCGTTTGACTGTTATTCTGACTATATGGTCCCTCGTGCTCTCTTTTGTCATTGCTTCGTATACTCCCCTTTGATTTTCCCTCGTGGTAATGTGATAATCCTTATGTTATATGGTATCCTTTGTGTGAAAAACATATTTATAATGATAATGAAGTGTGAAAATCCTTTTGAAATATATCTTGGAGATGTTTGTCAAAACTATTTTTGAATGAGTTATTACGATATCGCGTTTATATGATTGTCTCTTTAGTTTTATAATAGGATTAAGATGTGATACACTTTTATATAACTACCTCGTAATTTTTTTTAAGAAAACCATGTTTAAAATGAGTTTTATAAAGATTATATTTAAGATGATTTTTATAATTAAAAGGATTTAAAAAAAATGATTTTCTTTATTGTTTTAAAATTATGTTTATAAGAATAGTATTTAGTTGGTTCTTTCAGGTAAAAGTCGATTATTGGTATAATAATTCTATCTTTCTCATTTATCAATCTTGATACGTATCGTTATTCGATATGTGTTCCTTTTGTCTTGGTACGCTTTGTTGATTCTTTTGTTTGCGTTTCCTATTTGTATAGATGTTTTATCCTTTCTTTTAAGGATTCTTATGATATTTGATCCGCATCTATTTGCATCTGTGAAATCCCTTATATATTTTCTAGCCTTTGATTCGATATTTGTTTGCTACCCTATTCGATAGTTCGTAACCCTTAGAATTCGTTTGATATACGTTTTATTCGACCGAGTCACTCTATATGGGGAGCACCTGTGTTGTTCGTTAAGAAGAAGGATAGTTCCTTTCGAATGTGTATAGACTATTGAGAGTTGAACAAGCTGACCATCAAGAACCATTACCCTCTCCCCAGGATTGACGACTTGTTCGACCAGTTGCAAGGCTCATGATATTTTTCAAAGATAGATCTTTGTTCCGGTTATCATCAGCTGAGAGTGCATGAAGTAGATATTCCAAAGACTACATTTAGGACGCGGTATGGACACTTTGTGTTTACGGTTATGCCTTTTGGGTTAACCAATGCACCAATGGTTTTCATGGACTTAATGAACCGGGTGTGCAAGTCGTATCTAGACAAGTTTGTCATTGTGTTTATCGATGATATCTTGATCTACTCGAAGTCTAAGGAGGATCACGAGGTTCATTTGAAGTTAGTAATAGAGATTCTCAAGAAGGAGAAGTTGTTTGCCAAGTTTTCTAAGTGTGAATTCTGGCTACAAGAAGTACGTTTTCTCAAACACATAGTTAACAGCAATGGGATTCACGTGGAACCAAGTAAGATAGAAGCAGTGAAGAACGGGAAGATTCTGAAGACACCATCCGTGTTGGGAATTTTGAGTTACTACTACGAGTACTAGTTTACTACTGCTGGTTCAAGATTGATACTACTGCTAAAGACTGAAGAAATAGACTAAGTAGTTAGTACTGCTAGTTATATTAGTTAGTACTGCTAGTTATATTAGTTAGTACTGTCAGTACAAATGTTAGTACTGCCAGTATAGTTAGTATTGTTAGTTAATAGTTAGTGTTGTTAGTATTATATAGTTAGTACTGCTAAATTGATATGCATGAGATATATTAGGAATAGATATGCATTATCATTGTACGCGTTTTGTAAGCCCATTAGGGTTTTCTTGGTGTATTAAAGGAACCCTACGGCATAGTTAGAATTATCAATTTCATAGTTAGTTATTCTGTAACCTAGACAGAATATTTCCAATCAATATATCTAAAGTTTTTAGTATTCTTTGTTCTTCTTTGTATTACAAGTTAGATTCCGCATAACTTGTAGTATTCATAATTATAGTTTCTCATATAGTTAGTTTGGAATTATCCAAGTTAACTAAGCTTTAACAAGCTAAGAAGATCTGTTTATCTGGGATTTCACAAGTGGTATCAAAGCTTGTGGAGAAACTCTGAATAAGAAGAACTTTATCAGATCTAGATCTCTTCCTATAAAACACAATGTCTGGTGAAGAACCTGCAACACAAATAGCACTGGTAGAATCTCCTCAAATGGTGTCTATTGTAAAACTTCCTATCCTCAAGAAGGGTGAATATACCCGTTTTCTTCTTAGCCTCTAAGGATGAGACAAGTGGGATTCTTAAGAGATTTATAACAGAAATAGAAAACCAATTAAACCATAAGGTTAAAGTAATAAGGTATGATAATGGGACATAATTCAAAAACAGGGAAATGAATGAATTATGTGGATTAAAAGGGAATTTAGTGTTGCCAAAACTGCACAACAAAATGGAGTTGCTGAGAGAAAGAATAGGACTCTGATTAAGGCTGCTAGGACTATGCTAGCAGACTCACTTCTACCTACTGTATTTTAGGCTAAAGTAGTTAATACTGCTTGTTATGTTCTAAATAGGGTTTTAGTGACCAAGCCTCATAACAAGACACCCTATGAACTTATAATTGGCAGACCACCAAGCATAAGTTTCATGAGACCTTTTGGATGTCCTATTACTATTCTAAATACCCTAGACCCTTTAGGCAAAATTTGAAGGGAAGGCTGAAGAAGGGTTTTTAGTCGGGTACTCTGTAAATAGCAAGCTTTCAGGGTATTTAATTCTCAAACTAGAAAAGTTAAAGAGAATCTGCATGTAAACTTTCTTGAAAATAAACTAAATGTTGCAGGACAAGGACCTAACTGGCTTTTTGATATTGATTCCTTAACAAATTCTATGAATTATCAACCAGTTACTGTAGGGAATCAAACTAACAAAAATGCAGGTCCACAAGAAGCTAATGGTAATACAGGTTTGAAGCAAAGTGTTGATGCTGGACAATATGAAGAAAAGAATGTGTCTACTCAACAATATATTATGTTTCCATTATGGTCTTCTATCTCTTCAAGCTACAAGAGCTCAGATGAAAAGTATAAAAATGATACAGTAGATGATGTTGCTGGTGAAACTCCTGTATTAGAACCAGCAAGTGAGAATGAACAAGCCTTGAAGAATGTTCTTGATAAGATGATGGATTAAGAGAAGGAGGCTATAGAGCAATCAGATTCCGTTAGAAAAGAGTTTGAAACATAGTGTAATAGGGAGCTTCTTCAAGGGAAGGCTACTAGAGCCAGCAACACCAATAGTTTTAATACTGTTTGCACACCAGTTAATGTTGCTAGTGCACCAAGAACTTCTAATGATGCTGGACCATCATTTTTTCCTTTTGGTGGATCCTTTCTTCTTAATGTCAATGATATTCTAGATTATCCTCTCATGCCTGAATTGGAGGATACTGATGTAGTTCAAAATACTAGTATTTTTGGCAGTGCTTATGATAATGATGATTTGGACACTTACAATTCTCCTTATGTTGATCAAGTTGTAGGTGCAGAGGCTAATTTCAACAACATGGAACCGTCAACTGTTATCAGTCCTATTCCCATAACTAGAGTACACTCTATTCATCCTAAAAATCAAATAATTGGAGATCCAAGGTCAGCAGTATAAACAAGGGGCATGTCAAAGAAGATTTCTAGAGAACTTGCTATGATTAGCTACATCCAAACGCAGAGAAGGACAAATCATAAAGATTTCTAAAACTGCTTATTTGCATGTTTCCTCTCTTAGCAGGAACCCACAAAGATAGCTCAAGCCCTTGATGATGAAAGCTAGGTTGAAGCAATGCAAGAAAAGCTGCTTCAGTTCAAGATTCAGAAGGTTTGGATACTAGTTGACCTATCTTATAACAAGAAGGCTATTGGTACAAAGTGGGTGTATAGAAATAAGAAAGATGAAAGGGGTATAGTAGTCAGAAACAAAGCCAGGCTGGTAGTACAAGGATACAAACAAGAAGAAGGCATTGATAATGATGAGGTTTTTACTCATGTTGCTAGGATTGAAGCAATCAGGTTATTTTTGGCCTATGCATCATTCATGAATTTTATTATGTACCAGATGGATGTCAAAAGTGCGTTTCTCTATGGTACTATTGAAGAGGAGGTATATGTTAGCCAACCTCTAGGTTTTGTGGATCCAGAATTTCCAAAAAAAGTTTACAAGGTGGAGAAAGCCTTATATGGACTACACCAAGCTCCTAGAGCTTGGTATGACACTATTTCTACCTATCTACTGGACAATGGATTCTACAGAGGACAAATAATAAGACTTTGTTCATAAAGAGAGTCAAGGGTGATATTCTACTTGTATAAGTATATGTAGATGACATCATCTTTGGTTCCACTAAAAAGTCTTTGCGTACAGATTTTGAGCAAATAATGCACAAAAGGTTCCAGATGAGTTCAATGGGAGAACTTACTTTCTTCTTGGGTTTACAAGTCAAGCAGAAAGAGGATGGGATCTTCATTAGTCACGACAAGTATGTTAGTGAAATCTTGAAGAAATTTGGCTTTTGTAGTATAAGGACAGCCAATACTCCTATGGAAACCAACAAGGCTTTAACAAAAGACGAAGATGGTAAGGATGTTGATATCCATTTATACAAGCCAATGATTGGTTCATTGATGTGCCTTACATCGTGTAGACTAGATATTATGTTCTTAGTTTGTTCATGCTCAAGATTTGAAGTTCAGCTAAAAGTTTCCCATTTAAATGCAGTAAAAAGGATCTTTAGATACCTAAAAGGTTGACCCAAATTAGGCTTGTGGTATCCTAAAGACTCTCCTTTTATATTGGAAGCTTTTTCAGACAGTGACTATGCAGGTGCCAGTTTAGATAGGAAATCCACAATAGGAGGTTGTCAATTTCTTAGTTCAAGGTTAATCTATTGACAATGTAAAAAGCAGACTGTGGTGGCTAATTCAACTACTAAAGTTGAATATATTGCTTCTTCTCACTACTATGGTCAAGTGCTTTAGTTCTAAAATCAGATGTTGGATTATGGATATAATTTTATGCAGACAAAGATTCATGTTGACAATGAGAGTGCTATTTGTTTTGTCAAGAATCTTGCTACCATTCCAAAACAAAGCATATAGAGATTAGGCATCATTTCATTAGAGACTCCTATAAGAAGAGATTGATAGAGATGGTCAAGATACACACTGATAATAATGTAGCTGATTTGCTCACTAAAGCTTTTGATGTGAGTAGATTTAATTTTTTGGTGGCAAGCATTTGTATGCTTAATCTATAGTTGCATGGTCTCAGGGGAGGTTAATGGTGTATAAGTACATCGGATTATATACAAGTGCTATTTGGATTGAAGGTGGAAGGTAAACATGATGATCAGTTACTTAATACTGCTGAACTTAGCTTTCTCTATTTGACAAAACTTTGTACAGCTGGTACAAAAAGTTTATACTACTAGGCTTGGTTAAGTACTGCTTAGTTGTCATGAGTAGATTGATGCTTGACATGGTTTGGAGATGCTTTTTAGACAAATTTGAAGCTTAATCTGATATCTTAAGGATTAGTACTGCTAGGTATAACTAGTACTGCTAGTTATACTTAATACTGCTAGTTTTAATACTGTTAGTCAAAACTTAATACTGTCAAGAAGCATATGGTACGTATCGTGCTTTGGACTAACATTTGCAGGATAGACAAAGCAGTATGGTTGGATTTGGTGTAATCATAAACAACTGGAAGTCTTAAGTGGAATGGGTTACAACTGGTATGTTGGTTTGGTTAACAGTTCTTAACTTTTATTCATAGGCTATGCATAGATATAGATCCTCATGAATTCTCACATGTCTATCTAGTTATTTCTAGTGTGCTTGTGATGAATAAAGGCATGTTACTGCATAGTTATTGGAGAACAAGTTAATACTATTAGACTAATATTAGTGCTGCTAGTCAAAAAGTTAATATTGCCAGGCTAATATTAGTACTGCTTGTTACCGTTAATACTGTTTGGGGTATAGATTTTCATTAATTTATTATTACCGTTGAGATATTTCAGCCAACAACTTGCTTATAGGGGTCTATGAATTGGATAATTCTTGATCTTTCCTTTTATTATACTCTTTCTTTAATATAAAGGATCAAGTTTATTCAGTCGGTTCGATTACACCCTTAAGCTCTATTCATAATATCTCAATTACCTTTGCCAAACCCTTATATTTTCATCAACAAACTTAAACCCAGAACCCTTCTCTTGAATCAATCACTATATGGCGGATTTGAAGTTTATCAATCAACATAACATGGTCGCTTGTTTGGAAAAGTCAGAGGAAAACTTTGAGTTTCATCAGATAGTGGACTTCCTCTCTACATGTTCAATCAATTATGCTCTCACTGTAAGTCCCACTATCTATGCTTCTTACATTGAATAGTTTTGGAATACTGCCACTTCTAAAATAGTCAATTCAGTGAAGCAAATACATGCTATTGTTGATGTCAAGGCTGTGGTTATATCATAATCATTAGTGAGAAGTGATCTTCTCTTTAATGATAAGGATGGTATTGCCTGCCTAACAAATAATGAAATTTTTGAAAACCTTGCATTGATGGGATATTAACAGCTTTCTACAAAACTTACTTTTCAAAAAGGTTCATTCTCACCTCAATGGAAGTTTTTGATACATACCATCCTTCATTGTATAAGTTCAAAATCAACTGCTTGGAATGAGTTTTCAACTAATTTGGCTTCAATAGTTATATGTCTAGCAAAGGGTCAAAACTTTAATTTTTCAAAATTAATTTTTGATGGTATGTTGAGGAACTTGGATCCAAAGAGATTTTTAATGTATCTAATGTTTTTACAACTGTTTTTGAATAACCAGCTTAAATATTTACCAGAACCTTTTAATGATACTTATGAGACACCTAAACATAGTAAAAAGGTTTTCTTAAATATGGCAAGGCAAAGTACCAAATTTTCAAGAAAAGTTACTCCACTTTTTGACTCCATGTTGGTGCAAAACCAAGCACCTGAGGGTGAAGGTTCAGCAACACCCCCTAAACCCTAACCCACACCCTCTACTTCATAACCACATGTTTCTGAACCTCAAATAGAACCACTTCAAACTGAAACACCTCCACCAGTTTTTCTTGAACCTCAAACTAAAGCTCACATTGAGCAAATACTCCCATCTACAACTACATATCAAAGAAAAAGAAAGACTCAAAAATGTAGGAGAACCAGAAAGGACACTAAGTTACCTTAGATTAGTGTATCTCAAGACCTTGGAGTAGATGAGGCTGTCTATAAGGAGGGGGGTGACAGTATGGAAATGGCTATCACTACTACTGCTAGCTTAGATGCAGCACAAGATAGTGATAACATAATTAGGACTCAGACCACGGCAATGCTTAATGTTGACATTCCTCAGAGAATGGATATAGGTGGCAGTCCCAGTCGCCAAGACACCATAGGGGTGCTCCTGTTCAGACTAGGTCTGAAAGAGTGCTTGAAAAGCCCAATGAACCACCTCTCTCAGAAGGTCACACATCTAGAAGTATGGAGGGCACTATGGAATATCATTTTGATTTAATGGATAATGTACCACCTACACCCCATGATTCACCTCTCTTAGGAGGTAAGACACCTGGAAGTGATGAGGGTAGAATGGAACTAATTAAGGAATTGATGGAAACCTATACCTCATTGACCAAAAGGGTTCTTGCCTAAGAGGAAGCAAAGACTGTTCAAGATAGGGTAATCAACAGATTGAAATTAAGGGTCAAGAGGTTAGAAAAGAAGAGAAAGGCAAGAACCCCATAACCTATGAAGAGGATATTGTTTAAAGGCAAAGTTAAGACTTCTACTGATACAAGTTTGGGTGAGGATGCATCCAAACAGGGGAGGAGTAGTGACAAGACAAAACCAATGTTTAAAGATATTGATTTTGATGTACTTGATGCTGAACAAATAACTACTACTGGACCTTCACATGTTAGTACTGCTAATCAAGTTAGTACTGCTGGGACAGAAGTTAGTGATGCTGCTCCATCTACTCCTCTTACAATAGCAACAGTCTTTGTTGAGGAGGATGTTACTATGGCTATGGCTCAAACTTTGATCAAGATGAAGGATGTTAAAGCTAAGGAGAAAGGGGTTGAGTTTAGAAATGTGGAAAAAGCTTCTAGACCTATCAGATCAATAACTACACTTCAACCTCTTCCAAAGATTGATCCAAAAGACAGAGGTAAGAGTGTATTGGTTAAAGAAGATCCAAAGAAAGTAAAAAGCAGAGATCAAAGGTTAGCTCAAATTGAAAGTGATGCAGAGTTAGCTTAAAGATTGCATAAGGAAGAGTTAGCAGAGTTAGACAGAGCTCAAATAGAAAGATAAAGACAAGAAGAAGCTACTAATGCAGCCTTGGCTGAAGAGTTAAATGAAATTCCAGCCAGAATTGATGATGAAGCTTTGTTTGCTGCAAAGCTTCAACAGGAAGAGAAAGAGCAGTTTACAATTAAAGAAAGAGCACAATTTTTAGCAGAGACAATAGCAACAAAATTGAAGTTTAGAGCTGCTCAAAGGGCTGCAAAGATCAGAAGTAAACCACCTACTAAAACACAGTTGAGGAATCTTATGATGACTTATCTAAAGAAGACAGGTGGTTACAAACATAGTCAGCTAAAAGGAAAGACTTATGAAGAAATCCATGAGTTGTATGAAAGACAATAAAAGAGGAATCAAGATTTTATACCAATAGATTCAGAGAAAGAAGCTTAGAAGTCAAATTAAAGATTGAAAAGAGTTGCAGGATCATATGCAACACAGAAGTCACCTAAGAAACCAAAAGTAATGAAATCTACAAAAGATGTTATAGAAGAAGAAGCAGCAGAATATGAGAAGGAGAAGGAAGAACTCAGGTTAAGCTTAAATATAATTTCTGGTGATGACAATGAAGTAAACTATGAACCACTATCAAAAAGATTTCCTATTGTGAATTGGAAATATAAGTTGCTGGGAAATGTGGATGCAAAAGACATATATGTTTACAAATTAACCAGAGCTGATGGAAGTTCAAGCTATCATGGAGACATGCAAGCCTTCTTAAGAAGACTTAACAAGCAAGACTTGAATGACCTATACAGGTTAGTTCATGAAAGGTTTCAAGATCATCCTCTTGAAGGACATGATTTGTTGCTTTAGGGAGATCTAAGGATGCTATTTGACCTAGATGAAAAAGATAAACTATGGATGAATCAACTGGACTGGAAATTGTTGAAATGGAAATTACATGAAAATTATGGAGTTCACACTCTGTTTATGGATGGTACACCTATGGAGATTAATATGCTAGTAGAGAAAAAGTACCTACTGATCAAGGAATTATTAAAGAAGGTGTTGAACTTACAGTTAGAAGCTAAAGAAGAAAGTACTATGGCATTTGAGCTTATCAAGTTCATCAAATCAATGCTTGAAGAATAGTAAAATGTTTGGATACATCCTCCTAATGACCAAGATGCTTAAACTAAAGAAACTTGATGATTGACAAGTAAATATCAAGTTTAGGGGAGGATTGTTAGGAATTTTGAGTTACTACTGCCAGTACTACTTTACTACTGTTGGTTCAAGATTGATACTGCTGTTGAAGTTTTAAGAAAATAGTCTAAATTATTAGTACTGCTAGTTGTAATAGTTAGTGCTGCCAGTACATATGTTAGTACTGCCAGTATAGTTAGTACTATTAGTTAATAGTTAGCGCTGTTAGTATTATACAGTTAGTACTGCTATTATGATATGCATGAGTTAAATTAGGAATAGATATGCATGATCATTATACGCATTTTGTAAGACCATTAGGGTTTCCTTAGTGTATAAAAGGAACCCTACGACATAGTTAGAGAGATATCAATTTTCACAGAAAACACATATCTCATAGTTAGTTATTCTGTAACCTTGGCAGAATATTTGCTATCAATATATTCAAGTTTAGCATTCATTATTCTTCTTAGTATTGCAAGTTAGATTCCGCATAACTTGTAGTATTCACAATTATAATTTCTCTTATAGTTAGTTTGGATTTATCTAGGTTAACTAAGCTTTAACAAGCTAAGAAGATCTATTTATTTGGGACTTCATAAGGTAGGTAATGGTATAGGTAAAAGTGGTGGTGTCCCTGATGGTGGTGTCCTTGATGGTGGTGTCTCTGATAGAGGTGCTAAGATGTAAGTGGACGGTGCGACAGCTCTAATCAAAACTATGGATGCTCTGGTGCGTGGAAGTATGATAGGTGGTGGTAATGGTAATAGTGAGGTTAAAGGTAATGGTGGTGGTGATGAAGTCCTCAACCGGATCCTAGCTGTCTTGTAACCTAAAAGTGCTCTATTATTAATAGGGCTAGTAGTGAGTGGTGATGGTACAGGAAATGGTAGAGATGATATAGGTAGTGGTGGTGAGGGAATCTGAGGTAGTGAGGGAGGATAATGGGATGAGTGGAGATGGTGGTGGAGTAGATATGGCAAGAAGTCTGTCAACCTCTGCCTCAAACAGAAATGGTATAGGTGTCTGAGCTCGGATAGACATCCTTGTAGTGGTATGATATACGGGTGGTGGGACAGAGTCTGCCGAAGCTAGGTGCTCCTCCTCCTCCTCATCCTCACCCTCGTCCTCCTCTTCGTCATCAACATCATCTCGGGAGGACTCCTCCTCTTTTTTATCATCTCTGTCAGTGGGATAGTTAGCTGGATCCTCCTTAAGATCCTCATCATCCTCCTCCCTCAGATCCTCCTCGGGGTCGGACTTAGTAATATAACCCAATGAATTAGCAGTGGGTGAGATAGCAGCAGGCACTGGCTGCTCCTCAGCTAGAAACACATCATATTCGAGTGGCATAAACTCTGGGTATGCAGGCTCCAGAACATATGGTAAATAGACAGGTGAAGGTGGGTGCTCAGGACCAGGCACGTAATTAGGAGATGGTGGGTGCACAGGTCTGGGCTCATAATCAAGAGATGGTGGGTGCATCGGTAGTCCATCATATTCGTAGACCATAACTCCCGGAGAGCCTACGTTTGATGGCTCCTAGTAGTCGCTGGATATCGATGTGTAGGTGACCGTAGAATGCTCTGAATCCGACATGACAAAATCTGTGACAATAAAAAGTAGCTTATATAAGTATTAATATAAGACTCTCATCTTAATATATGTAATATATATATTATAAACTCGTATATCAATCATGAATGCATCTAGTAAAACTAACTAATTCAAACAACTAGTGTATGTATGTCCCCTGAAAACCCCTATGTATGAATGCAATGTTTAAAAACGGTTATAGTCCAAGTAAAAACATTTGACCTGGTTCTCTATAACCTAGGCTCTGATACCAATCTGTAACACCCCTAAATTGGGTTGCAGTGGAATATGGGTATGAGAGTGTTACTTCAGAGATTAATAGCACAAGATATATATGAGAACGACCTTAAAAAGTGTCGAAAAACTGATACATTGAATTTAAAAAAATTGTTTTTTACAAAAGCCCGTAGCTTCACTTGTTCATTGTTCAAAATATAAAGATTCTAGCACATAACAAATATTTACCCAAAATGTAATGCGATAAATCTTTAATGCACATGACTTCCAAAATATAACCACCAATGTATCCCTTATCTTGTACCTCATTGACCTCCTGAGAAAACATGTTTTAAAAGGTCAACAATAATGTTGGTGAATTCATAGGTTTGTAAAATGTATAATGTAGGACCACAAGATTTCCCAAGTGTATGATAATGCAACATATGCAAACATCACAAAAATGTAATTACGTTTCCCTAAGCTCATGACACTAAAGCTTGACATAAATAAATTGCAATAAAAATTACCAACATTGCCCATGATGATGTTCTAACCCGCAACATCACAAATCTAACATGGTATGTGTTCATTGTATAGCTTGTCACACCCCTAGACAGGGCCTGGACGAAATACGTGTCCGAGGGCGTGACGTCATCATAATCCGAACATAAGGCACAAGAGAACGACCACTAATGGACGTTTTGGAAATCATAGCTCGTTGCATTGTTTAAAAATAAATAAGTTTTACAATATATAAAGGAAATTAAACATTTGCAGATGCGTAAGTAAAATGTAGCGGAAGCATAATTTGGTTTTCAAAGGACAACGAGTATGATATTTTGATAAGTCTTGAAAGAGTATCATATTGCACATAGACTCTACATAGCACATCAAGAAGTCCAAAGCTAAGCACCTGAGAAAAACATGCTAAAATGGTCAACATAAAGTTGAGTGAATTCATAGGTTTAAGTAAAACATTTATGAGTACCAAAAACGTTTAGTGAATACAGCTTCACTCCATGTATTACGAAAAACATTTAATAATCAGAAACGTTCAACCAAAGTAGTGTGGACCACAAGTTTACAGTACGCACATGACAGTTATAGGAGATATAACTTCACGTACAAA
>BQNB010123874.1:0-20026 GCA_026074375.1 Tanacetum coccineum
CATAAAGCAATCTTGGTTGATTATAATCTATCTTAAAAGACAATAATTGTGATCTTATTGAATCCTACCTCATCGAGACTTTACTAACTTACTGCTTAATGGCTCTTTATATACTAGTAGTCCACTTGTCCAAATCTTTACTCAAGAAATCAGAACGTTATTTGTTAATCCTAGGTCACCTGCTAGTCCAACTTGTTCACTAAACCAAGGGCAAAGACAACACATTATTTGTGATCCTATTACTCTAGGTATATAAATTGTAGATATGGAGAGCTATCCCAACATTTATCTAACTCTCTATTTGTATTCCTAGATCCAGTTGAATGATAGGTCGCATACTTAAGCACGTAAACGAGTATAAATTGATAAACATAAAACAACACACAACGAATAAGATGCAATCAAAATAAACATAAACCAAACATTAAATTATCATAAACATGGCTAATACCTAAAGGTATTAGCCAATAACCATTGTAACGAATACAAATGTCTTAGACGAACAATTAAGGTAACCTAACCAAGTTAATAAATGATACCAACAACCGAACACGTATTTAAAGTATAAGAATTTACAAGGGTTTCCTATGGATTGAAGGGCGTTGCATGACCTTCGTGGCTTATCTTTTCTTCTAAAAGTCAAAGCTGGTGGTTAATGCCTTTATCTCAGTCTTCGATATGGTTTTTGCACATTGAAATTCATCTTTAGGGTTCGGTATTTATAGCCTCAGGAATTAAGTCGATACGCCGTATTAGAAGTTGTTAATACGTGGTATTGGAGTTTTCTTGGAGTAGGGACCATGATTATAAATGCCAGAATATTCCAATACTTGATTCTCGATATAACATATAGGGTCTTCTAGAGATGGCGTACTGGTCTTTATATCTTCGTGGTTGCTTGTGAAGTCAAGGCACATATACGCCGTATCTTTTTGCTAGATACGACGTATAGTATGTTAGATCAGCAGTCTTTAAGATTTCTTCGTTTAAGCTCCAAAATGCACGCCTTTTGATTAACTTTTACCAATTGCTCCATATTTAGTGCAAATAATAAATATAAGCAATTAAGTACCAATTCACACATAAAATAATATAGAACGAGTAATTTAGCTAGGATAAATGATGCTATAAAATAGACGTTATTTGATGTCATCAGCAATCGATTTCTTGGTCCAAATGCCCATTAATCATCACCTGCAGTAATCTCATATACAACAAAACAAAACACACAAAATGCAAAATAATTTAAACCTTTTGGATTTATTATTTATTATTATTTTATTATTTTATTTTATTTTGAAAGAAAAGGTAATGCTACACCCCCACACTTAAGTTCAAACATGGGTTAGATAAAATAAGGTGTAATCATTGAAAAATAAACTAAGAAATAAAATATGCAAAAATACACGGGTTGTCTCCCAAGAAGCGCTTGATTTCTTAACGAGTCTTCGGCCGGACTCATACTCTTCTTTTATTAATCATCCTCGAATGGAGCCTCCTTACTCGCGTTTTCTTTGATGTAAAGAATATTTCCTTTGACTATTCCTTTTTCGCACATGAAGTGATTTTCCTCACTTGACAGCTCATTCAATTGCTCCTCGTCATGATAAATCTTAACAAGGTGTCCATTAACAATGAAACTTTTACCCTGTTTGTCATATAATTTAACATAACTGGATGGGTAACCATGCTTGACCATGAATGGTCCATACTATTTAGTTCTGAGTTTAGGAGCCTTGAATTTATACTTGGAATTGAATAAGAGCACTTTGTCTCCGGCCTTAAATTCTTTCCGGATTCAAAGCTTCTTATCATGATACGCTTTGGTTCAAGCTTTGTAAAGTTTGGAATTCTCATATGCTTGGAGTCTCAGTTCATCGAGTTTATGCAATTATAGGAATCGTTTTTCTCCAGCAATTTTGAGATCGGGATTAAAGCTTCTCAAGGCCCAGTAGGCGTGGTGTTCAATCTCAAATGGAAAATGACAAGTTTTACCATACAAGAGTCTGTACGGTGTTGTACCAATAGGAGTTTTGTATGCCATATAAAATGCCCATAGTGTATCATTGAGTTTCCTTGACCAAACGTAAGGATTGTCCTTAACCATTTTTCAAGTAATATTTTGTTGGTATTTTCGACTTGCTCACTAGTTTGAGGATGGTACGCTAGAGCAAATAGGTAAGAAACTACATATTTTTCATGAATTTTTCCATTTGTTTATTACAGAAATGAGTTCCTCGATCACTAATCAAAGCTTTTGGAATTCTGAAGCGAGAGAAAAGTTTTTCAAAAAATTAATGACCGCTCATGCATCATTTGTGGGTAAAGTTTCAGCTTCTACCCATTTAGACACATAATCGATGACAACAAGGATGTATTCGAATTTATGGGATTTAGCGAAAGGACCCATGAAATCAGTCCCGCATATGCCAAATACTTCACTGACTTGGATTTTGTTTTGAGGCGTTTCATCTCGTCGAGAAAGACAACCAAATCTTTGGTAAGCATCATAGTTTTAAACGAGAGTTTGAGCTTCTTTGAAAATAGTTGGCCAATAGAAACCAACATCAAATACTTTTTTGGCGGTAGTGGAAGAACTATAGTGTCCCCCAGTCGGGCCATGATGATATTCATCAAAAATTGATCGGGTTTCACCATGAACACATCTTCTTATCATTCCATCGAGACACATTTTTAAGAGATATGGTTCTTCCCAAAAATAGCGTTTCAGTTCATGATAATTTTGTAATGTCAGTAGGTTAAACCTTTCCTTAGAATGTTTCCAACGAGGTAATTTGCAAAGTGAGAAAACCATGGTATTTCTTCATTGTCATTTTTTATTTTCATGATAATTTTGTCCAGGAAGTTATCATCAACTTCATCTTCCTTTAATACATCTAGATTTGGATTTTCAAGACGCGACAAATGATCTGCTGCCACATTCTTTGCTCCTGTCTTATTTTTGATTTCCATATCGAACTCTTGGAGTAGTAAAATCCATCGGATAAGACGCGATTTGGCATATTGTTAGCAAACAGATAATTTAACGCGGAATGATCTTTAAATACAACGGTTTTTAAGAGAACAAGATAAGATATGAATTTATCAAACGTAAAAACTACGGCAAGCAGTTCTTTTTCTGTAACCATATAGTTTTGTTGTGCGTTATTTGGAGTTTTGCTCGCGAAGTAAGTAGAACGGAAGTGCTTTCCTTTACGTTGTCCTAATACTGCTCAAACATCACAATCGCTAGCATCACACATAAGTTCAAACGGCAGCGACCAATCGGGCAAAACCATAATTGACGCATTCGTTAACTTTTCTTTGAGCGTTTCAAATGCCTTGAAGCATTCTTCATTAAAATCAAAAACTGCATCCTTTTCAAGAAGTTTTGTCATCAGACGAGAGATTTTGGAAAAATCTTTTATAAAATAATGATAAAAACTTGTAGGTCCTAAAAAACTCTTAATGACTTTAACGTTAGTTGGTGGCGGTAATTTGGATATCACTTCAATTTTGTATTTATTAACTTCTAATCCTGCACTAGAGACTTTGTGACCATGCATAATTCCTTCTGTCACCATGAAGTGACATTTCTCCCAACTTAGTACAAGATTAGCTCATTTACATCGGATGAGCATTTGCTCGAGATTCAGAAGACATGACCCAAAAGAGTCTCCAAATACTAAAAAATCATCCATGAAAACTTCCATGAAGGTTTCAAGCATTTCTTGAAAGATTGCAATCATGCACCGCTGAAAAGTAGCTGGTGCATTACAAATACCAAAAGGCATACGCCTATAAGCATAAGTTCCAAAAGGACAAGTGAATGTGGTCTTTTCCTGATTGGCGGGATCAATGGGTATTTGAAAATATCTAGAAAATCCGTTGAGAAAACAAGATAATTTATTCCTACTAATCATTCCAACATATGATCCATGAAGGGTAGAGGAAAATAATCCTTTTGGGTAGCTTCATTTAATTTGCGGTAATCAATACATATACACTAACCAGTGGTAGTTCTTGTAGGAACGAGTTCATTCCTCTCATTTGTCACAACGGTCATTCCTCCTTTCTTGGGACCACAATGGACATGACTCACCCAAGGACTATCCTCGATTGGGTAGATGATACCAGAATCAAGAAGTTTGATAATTTCCTTTTTGACTACTTTCTTCATGTTAGGGTTGAGTCTGCATTACCTTTGAATTACGGGTTTGACATCATCTTCGAAATTGATCTTTTGGTTGCAAAAGTTAGAGCTTATGCCAGGAATATAGGATGTTTTCCACGCGAAAGCTTCTTTGTGATTTTTAATAACATAAACAAGACGTTCTTTCTCATCGGCTTTGAGATGAAAAGCTATGATTGCTGGAAGAATAGAATCTTTCTCCAGATAAGCATATTTGTTAGGTTCACATAAATGGACCCGAACAAAGAAGCTTCGGTCACTCAAAGATACAAGACAAAAGTCTAGCTCGAAAGACAATGTTAATTAATGTTTATTATGTATACGGGCCAAGATGTAAAAAGCCCAAAAAGAAAGCCCTCAAAGGAAAATCCTAGTTAGTATAAATACACCTAGTTTAGTCAAATTTAGGTTAGCTTCTCCATTATATTTTTCATCTTAAGGGTTTGTAGCAACTTTTAGTTTCTTTCAATCAAAAGTTCTTTAATGTTTAATCTTTTATTGCCATTGATCTTGTGATTTCATCCATGGAATGATCTAGGGATCCTACAATTGGTATCAAGAGCCTACAAGATTGAAGTATTGATTTGGTTTGTATTTTTTTTCTATTGATTTCGAAAAAAAGAGGTTTTTGTTTTTGATTATTTGTTTGTTTTTGATTCTTGATTCAAAGATGGTTTATGTTTAATCTAATATCATTCAAACCATCTTGTTAGCAATCAACGATCTCGTGATTTTCGTTTGTTCATTTTTTTTGTTCGTGTATTGTCAAGCAAGAAAAAGGGTCTTTTGTTTCGTGTTTTTGTGCTCACCGAACGAGTCATTCGATCTAGAGGACCGAACGAGGGAGAGGATCGAACGAGTGGAAATATTGCAAGGATCGAACGAGTCTAAGTCGTCTAGCACCGAACGAGTGGAAAACAAGATGATCGAACAAGACCTTCGAACAAGACAATCGAACAAAGACGATTGAGCTAGAGGTTCGAACAAAGGATTGAACTAGGGGAAATCAAGGAGGATCGAACGAGGGGTAAACAAGGAGGTTCGAACGAGTTGAAGCGACAAGCGATCGATCAAGCATCGAACTAGACGATCGAACTAGACGATCGAACGAGTGGTGTGTTTGGTTCGAACAAGGTCAATCGAACTAGGGAAATCGCTTATCGACCGAACAAGACAATCGAACTAGTGCAATCTCGTGTGGACCGAACGAGAGAACCGAACTAAGGAAATCTCTTGTGGACCGAACTAGGGTAAACTTCAAGGACCGAACTTGTTATTCCTTGAGAAAACCAAACCAAATAATCAAACAACAACAAAAACATAAACACAAATCAAACAAATCATCAATCACTTACGATCATGATTTCTAAACCAAACTTATTCAATATGCAACCAATGAAGAAACAAAAGCCCGCAGGTACAAGATACTCTACCACCCAATGTATGGATGAAAATGATTACGAAATCATGAAGATTCTAACACAGGTACATTCAGCAAACCCTAAAGGCAAGCTGATTTGAAATCCATCAAGGAATGGCACCTACACCACATCACCCGAAATGGCACTGATCCATCACTTCTAATTCTACTTATCAAGCCTGCACCAAGGGAAGAAACTTGATTCTGAATTCAATGAGAGCAAACAAACTTAGATGGCTGATACACAAGCTGAAATCATTCTAGTCAAGAGTCTATCCCAGACCACATCTTCAACATCCTAAATCAAACAAGCACTGCAAAGGAGATTTGATAATATGGAGTTGCTTATGCAATGGATCATAGGACTCTTCAATAAAGGAAGGAAAACTTTTGATGAGTACGAACGCTTTCGTGCCCATTGGAACGAGTCCATTCATGACTACTTTGTGTGCGATTCCACAAGCATGTGAATGACATTGAAGATTACTCAGCTCGAAATCCCTACTCATCAGATGGAACTCATAAATAGTAAACAAGTCATCCTCCTATTGGGTACAGTATGTACTAATGTCAAACAAAACATGATATCTCAACGACACCTTAGTTCAGAAATCTAAGTATCATGCACAAAGATTGGAAGTCTGTGTAGGTTTCCTAACTAGCCTCAATGCCAAAAAGACTCTTAAGAATCAGTAGCAGTCTCCAAGTATTGGTTGATCCACTGGCCAAGTGTAAGCTCATACACCACATCTGCAACCCTCTTCATTCACCCTTAAACCTCCGATCCACAACCTACTGCTCAGTCTCCGAAGGACGCTTGATGGCCACGTATTCTTAGAATTGCTAATCTCTTAAGTGGTTTCCAAAAGCAGTTTCACCCACCAACCAACCAGCTCCGTCTTCATCCAACTCCAAAACTCATGCTACGTTGCATGATGGTCAGATTGTTACTGAACCGATTCATAGAACTGGCTCAGTTAATGTGGTAATACAGTGTACTCGAGCAAGAAGGTTGATTATGTTACAACTGCAGAGGAGAGAGGACATTTGCTAGCAGTGTAAAAGAACCTAAGAGAAAGATGTACTCCTCATACTACAAAGAAAAAGCTTTACCTGATGGAGAGCTAAAAGAGAAAGGAACGTTTTAGATGCTGAAGCTGAAGCATTCCCTCTCGCTGATGTTGACCTTGGCACTGCTCACCTTATGATCAACCTCATTCCCTTACAACAACAACATGTTTCCTAGCCAATTCATGAGATGCCTTATGACTTCCGACGTGGATGAAGGACCCCCAATGCTGCTGTCGCTTTCATGGCCACTTGTCATCCACTAGTGCAAACCAACAATCCAGTCATGATGTACACTCTAAAGATAACAAATATTGATAATGTGGAATAATCAGATTCAGGAGATGCACCAGACGAACCTTTAGACTCCGATGCTGAACTAAAATGAATTGAGGACATTACAATCCCGTATCATCAGTATCTTCTTGACAAGCAAACCGAACCCAAAATGTTTCCAACTGAGGTATCTGCTGACACATCTGATAAACTTCTATGATTGCCATCTTAACTGACATGCAAACCCAACTAGACGACAAGCTTAAGGTTTTAACCAAGAAAAATGTTTGGAAATCGAGACCTTAAAAAACCTTCTTCAATGCAAAGCAAGAAATTTGTCTCTAGATACCCACAAAGTTCAAACTAGATCTTTAAAAACCAAAGTTAGAACAGGAACAAGCCCTAGTGATTCTCGTAACGAAGCTAACACTGAAACTTGTGCAAGAAAACGAAATTTTCTTAAATCCACCTTCAGGAAAAGAAAAAACAATTGCATTTTTCCAATCTTGAACAAGGAAAAGATTTTATCTATAGAAAAAGGATTTAGCAAATAGTTAAACTAGAAGAAATAGTTTTTTAAAAACTGCTAAAAAAGTTGCAAGAGACAATGTTTAAAAGATTATAACATTCCAACACAAACCATTCCCATGCATTCAAAGAACCTAAAAAAGAAACCAAGGACTTGTCACAAGGACATCAAATATCACTCCGCAACCCAGAGTCAAGGTAATATGGCCAAGCGTGCACAACCTGTTTTGTAGCTGCCGAACCCTTTTGCATCCCACTCACCAATCCTGTTATAATATGGGAATATGAAGAATTCGTTGGTTCTCACCAAGTTGTGAGCATGAAAAAAGATGAAGAAAGAACCAGGGCATGTTCTATCCCCAAACGACTTTTATGCCAAGCTCAATGCCCTGATATGTACGTTCCAACAGAAGAAGCTGTCCTTGAGATCAGGCGTATTGGCTTTCAGCCATAACGAAATTTCTAGACAAGCTATTGAAACCAGCCACACCTTTTGTTCATTAAAAGTCAACCCCTCCAAGTCAAGTTCTGGTCAGTATCCTTCAAAAAGTTAAAATCAGTGTTACCACATTAGAAGGAACCATAAAAAGAAAGAACAACACAGAAAACCAGACTATGTATCTGAAAAGGTGTTATGATAATCAAAACATTTTGTTGAACAACAACTGTACCAAATTTACGACCATTTCAAAAAACATATCCAAGCTGCTAATGATACATTTTTTTAAATGTACGATAATTTTGAACAAATTTGATGAATGGACGTGGAGTATGAAACAATGTGGATCTTTGATACAAGACCCTGACCATGAGAAAGAAAAATCTTTTAATCAGAAATGATGCCTTAATTGCCGAAGTTTATGAAAAAGATATCTGCTCTATTTGTGCTTATATTCCAGATAGTGTTTTTCCCCCTATTCGAATTGCCTTTTCGAATATTTAGATCTGCATTCGATAGTGAACACATACATTAAAAGTTCTTGAACTTGAAGCCGAGATTTCAAAATAGAAACAGGCAAATTACTGAATCCTAAAAATGTTTTGCCCTTTCTCAACAAATTATTTAACTTAACAACTTAAATTTCCATGAACTACAAACAATGCATAGACACTTCTAGTGCCTCCAATGCAATTTTTGAAATTAATAAGTTAAGACAACAGCTTCAAGGGAAAGATGACACTATCAGGAATTTAGAAGCTCAGTTCAACATCATGAAGGTGTTGAATGAAGGTTCCACTGCAGGTAGTTGTGACCAACAGGCATTAGAAACTGACAGAGTTCAGTTGCAAGATATGATTACCTCCCTTAGGATTCAGCTAGCAGGGCCCTTAAGGTAGAAAGCGTGAAGTCAGAAAAGAACGTATGATGAACTGTCACACATGCTAATACCCACTCACTTACTCTCTGCGTACACTGAAAAGCTTAGTGCCTTAACTCTGCTGAAATACAATGCTGAAAGCCCAAGAGACTGAAAAAACAAGTAGTGTACTTCAACCTCTGAGACAACCCAAAGATGCCTTGCTCTTAATGTAGCAACTTAGGTTCTAAGTATATTCCACCCACCCTAACGTGCTAACTGGGTCAAACCACCCCTGTTACCTAACAGAAGCAAGTAACTTTTAGTGAACCTCCCAAACTTCACTCACACCAACCTCAAAAACCAGTATTGTCATCTAAGAATCAAACTAACGTGTTGTGCGCTATTCCTACAGGAGAAAACCCACTTCTGGAGCCATCAAAACTGTGCCTACGAGGAGGCCCCTCGAAATCATAGTTCTTTGCCGTTAAGAGTGCAATGCAAGAGAGGTAGAAGCCACCATAGGACTTTTAGATTCTACAATTTGAAGTTCTTGAGCAAAAGTGTAGTTAAGAGGCACTATAATGCTCTAACTAGATCAACACACGTCCTTTTAGTTTTAGAGTATACAAATCATCGATTTTCTATAAGCAAGTTCTTCTCGCAATAAAAGTTTAGAAGACAAAAGTTCAATTCCTATCTTGGTTATTACAATGTTACAAGTACTATAAAATAATTAAACACGCACCCACTTACATGGATCAAAAAGTAGTTTCCTAAACTTAGTATACCGCCGTATTGGTTCCCATGTAAAAAATTAAAATATTTTACAGACTCAAAAATTAAAATTACATACGATAACTCCAGACACACCAATACGCCGTATCCAGAGGGTTGATTACGCCCGTACGAAGTGATTGGGAAGAGCAGACTCGTTAAACAATTTAAAACAATCAAACAATTAAAAATGACAGATCGTCCTCCCAGAATCACATTTTGTTTCAACATTCGTTACGTTTGACTTTTCCTTTCATCTTCCTCATTTAATTTTGGTGCTTGTTATGGTCCATACCCATGATGCATTTTAATTGAAGATTCGTTTGTAAATGCAAAGACAGTTCTGCAAGGTTTTTTTTCCATTGTACTAATTTTGCTTGGACTCACAGTGATGAATTCTTCACAAGATCCTACCGAATACCATACGACAGTGAATTCTTCAATTTGGCACAACTCGTCTGGGTTGCAGATGTCATGATGATCTGAATTAGTATCGAGAATAAGTCTCTATCAATAATTTCGTAAATGTGCTTTCCATCTGCTCATACCAAGTAGGGTTTAAAAAAGTAAACCCGAGCATGTCTTTTTGCTGTTTTCCTCCCATGGTTTGTTATATTTGACGAGGTCATCAATCGTTTCGTTAGTTCGTCCATTCAAATAAAACTCCCATAGTCCGCTTTTGATGTTCTTGTCTAGTTCCCAGTAGTTGTCAAATTTTGATGCCAGCCAATATAGAAATTCAAAGTAATCCGTTCTGTGGTCCAAGTCATCTGGGATTTTACTTTTGTATTATGGGCAATTGTAATAATTAGGAAAATCTATCAACCAATTCTTCTAAGTAGTAGGCTGTTCCTTCCCCGCTCAACAATTCTTCAGCATCTCGCAATAAGTGAATTTAAGACACGTGTAATCGAAGTTATCCATACCAACGTTAGTTAATCTTGATCTACTCGGATATTTCCAAGCACTTTTTGCAATGTGGTTCGGTAACCTTCACTCTCTCCCAAACCATTGAATGAGTTGACACACAATAGTTTTTAATAATTCATCACCAAACTTTATCTCGGTTTTGTGACATATATGAATTAGATTGATCTTTCTCTGAATTAGTTTGATCTCTATCATTGTCGCTTGATATATCTTCATCCATTAACCCTTCATTGTTTCCCACTTCTATCCAAGAATGTAATAATGCGCGTTTGGTAGTTTCATCAACTTTTTATGGTCTTTAAATTTTGAGTTCCTCCAGGTTATGAATTCTAGTGGGTCATGACCTTCTTCATCATCATCGCACATTTTATCATAATTACTGACACAGGACAGGGGATAGAAATTACTGAAAAATGTATTCACCAATTCTTCCTAAGTGTTGATTTTTCCATCTCCCTCATTCATCCACCATTTTCTTGTGTCCCCAGAAAGGGAGAGAGGGAAAGTTATCATGCAGAGTTAAAAAGGGCCCACACCGGCTATTTTGATTAGATCGAGTATTTCAATAATTTTAGCGATGTGACCGACCACATCTTCTTTAACCCTTCCGCTATAAGTGTTACTACTTAGCTCCATTAATAATTCCTCACTGAGTTCATATTTCACAGTGCTTTCGACACTTGGCTCAACAAGATTTTGTTCAGCTCGAGCTTCATTCAGAATAGGTTCTGCCATTGTTCGTCAAATGGTTTCCTAAGAATAAGCACAAAATGATCAATAGGATGTGCCCTCTTAAGAGAGAACACGATAAACAAGAAATTCAATACGAAAAATAGCTACTGTTACTGTATCAGATGATCAATAGGCCGTATTCAATTAATTTGAATATGCCGTATGGTCTGCTGAAGGTCAGTACATCGTATTGATTATACAGAATACGCCGTATTGTTTGCCAGAACAGATACGTTGTTTAGACTGTAGATTAATACGCTGTTTTGAGTGGAAAGGTCGATACATCATATCCAACTGGTGGATACGGCGTATCTGTTGAGCTGTCTAAACAAGAAACTTAAAAAACAATTAATAATACAGGAATTTAAACACATAATCAAATCACACAAATAAATTAATTACAAACTGAATTAAACTAATTAAATAATTCTAAACTAATGGTTAGAAATACTAATAAAATTAAAGGTTAAATTTTTTTACTCCCCTGCAGCGACGCCAAAAACTTGATGTGCTGTCGTGTAGGGTCAATTTATTAATTACCAAGTTTTACATTTATATTTAGCCTACTTATCCTAAAACAACATTTTAACGGGTATTGTACCCAATCGGGTGAAGTTTCGTGGTAAGTATGGCGTCGAACACTAAGAGCGAGGTCGTTAACCTTATAATCTATCAGTATTTTAATTACTCTACTTAAGTTAATTCTAATTACTAGTTCAACCTATGCTATATACGTTTTCTAACAATGATGGGGGCTTTTCAGCCTAAGAGACCGGTACAGGTTTTATGGTGACAATAATCAATTCTAAACACAATAAACATGCTAGAAAACAATCAAAAGATAAAAGAGCAATACAAGCCAAATGATAGAAAACCTTATTAGCCATATTAAATCCGATTAAATGCTGGTTTGTTTATTTAGTGCAATGATTTCTTATCTCGAAGCGGCAGATCATTCTTAAGACTTAGGCAGGACATCATCCTAAGACCTAGACACGTTGAATCCTGTCACAATTAACGCATCCGCATAAAGCATCCTTTTAGTTTAATTATAATCTATCTAGGGATTAAAGCAATGGTGATATTGATAAACCCTAGCCCATCAGGACTTTATTACTTACTATTTGACGGTATTTTATATACTGGTAGTCCACTATTCAAATCTTTATCAATTAGTCAAGAACATACTTGTTAAAACATTACGGGTCACCTGGCGGTCCAACTAAGCTCTTAATTTAAAGACAAAAACAGAACGTTATTTGTGATCCTTTTGGTCTAGTAATATAAAACACACTATGAAGAGCTATCCTAGTATCTAGCTCACTTGTTAGGCGTAACTAGACCCAGTTAAATGATAGGTCACATATTCAAACACGTAGACAAGTATCATGTGATAAACATAATTAAACTTTCAACGATAAATTAAGAAAATCAATTTTAAAACAAACCAAACATTAAATCTTCATTAAGATGGCTAATACCCAAAGGGAATTAAGCCCATAACCATTGTTAAATTATACAAGCGTGATCAAGATAACCAAGTTAACTAAATGTTTAATCACGAACGAACCAAAAATTAAATGGATTACAAAGTATAGAAAAAAAAAAAATTACACGGTGTTTTTATGGAATCGTGATTGATGCTTGACCTTTGATTTCTCTTATTCTCTTTAGAAAATCTTCTTTTATGAGTATGGTATGAAGAATATGATTTTGCACTCTGAAAACTCATTTTTGAGTCTTCTATTTATAGCCTCTGAATAAGCCTAGATACACTGTATTGGGCTAGCTAAATATGCGTATTGGGGGTTACCCTTGAGTACGTGTAAAGTGAATAACAATTGTGTTATATCTTCCCAAAATATAATTATTCACCAAAATCTTAGAATAGTTATCTTGCCTTAGGATACGGCGTATAGTAGGAGTATGATACGCCATAATTAGGAATTTGGTTGAACGCGTTTCCTGCTGGGAAGAGTTGGCGCTGAAACGCCGTTCTTTTTCTGGATACGGCAAATTGGTCATAAATAAAGCTATCCGTCAAATGTCTTTGTTTTAGCTCCAAAATATGCCCATTTTAGCATGTCTTCACAAATCACTCCTTTATTACTGCAAATAACACTTTAAAGCAATTAAGTACACTTCTGCAATAATTAATAATAAATGGTTAGTTTTATTCAGGATAAATGACGTATGAAATGTAGACGTATTGATTCATAAATTAATCTAAACTTATACACCATTATTATCCCCAGTGGGTTTGATAGTACCACCTAAGAGTTTCGCATACAGTGAGTATGGCATAAGTTTGATACTTGCACCAAGGTCTGCCAAAGCATTACACGTAATTAAGTTTCCAAGGGTATATGGAATTAGTATTCTTCCAAGATCTTTAAGTTTTGGTGGAATTTTGTTTTGAATTACGACCGGACGCATATTCTTAAATTAAGAAAAATAGTCGATATATCTCCCTGCTGTTTCTTATTGCTCAACAAGTTCTTTTTGAAATTTTTCCAAAATTTAGCATACCAGGTTAGAACATCAATGAGGGGTATGTTTGATCCTACAACTTCTTTGATCATGTATATGAACAAGCCATATATTTCTTCGTCTTCCATCTTTTTAAGAGCGTTTAGGGGACAGAATTATTATGTAACGCCTTCATTTGGATTGTTTCAGTCTGTTAAAAGGTGGAAGGGTTCATGGTATCATCCTCAATGCCTTCTCTCACCTTCGTCATCACTATCACATTGATACCGTGACCTTATCAGTGTAGATTCATGGTGATCGAAAGTTTAAACCATTGCGTATGGATACAACATTTACATGCTCGGCTCTAGCAGGTGGTGGACGATGGGATTTATCATTTGATCCAAATGATTATTTTAGATTCGGTTGAGTGTTAATTGGAAGAGCACCAGTCGGTCTGGTAGCATTCTAGTCAGAAAGTCGACCAAGTTTGGTCTCAAGGTCGTGAATTGCAGATCGGTGATTCTTTTGCCCTTGTTCGACCTTGGTCTTAAGGTTGAAGAATTGATTTTTGACATATAGCAATTGATGATTTTTTAGTCGTATCAAAAGATTTTTGATGGTTTTTTTGAATTCATATTTCCGGGTTTATTTTTGGTGTGATGGATTTGTCATCACGTGGTTTGAATGACGATTTTTCATCTCCGAAGTAGTGCGAGTACAAATTATTCGAAACCTTCTCACCGTATAGTATCTGTGATATATCCTCCTCCACGATATCCTTCATAAGCATGACCTATCAATTAAGCTTCTCATCGGTCCCCTCCCATCGTTTATCATACACACTCCAATGACGATGAGTTACACCACACTTTCACAACCTTCTCGGCATTCCTTCATTTCCCTTTATTTCGTTTAATTCTGATTCGATATACGTAGTAAATGCATCCATTTTCTCCATGAGTTTAGAGTTGTCAGATCCTTTCGGTTAAAAGAGAAAACGTTATTTCCTTTTTAATGTTTGGTTTTGGCATCCTTAAACGCAGTCGAGTTTTAAAAGTAACTCGGTCCTTATCGAGTAATTTATAAGCCCCCTTTAGGGTCTTATAGGAGTAAGATCTTCGGCTCAAGATTGCTTAAGTAGCATCGTCAAGTGCATTGTAAAAGATTTGGATCATGGTTCCACGGGCTAAAACATGTCCATGACAACTACGAAGTAAGTCTTTCATGCGAAGCCAAGCTTTGACAAGTGATTTTTTTGGATTTTAGGTAAAACCATGGATTTCCTCTAGGAGTTGGTCAAACATGGCGGGTGGAAAGAAACGGCTTAGTTGAAAAGCTCTCATCATTTAAATCCCAATGTGGTTAAAACACGAGACTCAATTCATTATATCATTATACCAACACTTTTGCATCTCTAGTAAGAGATAATGGGAAGAGTTTAAGTTTGACGGAGTCAACATTATAGTTACCGTATCGAAACATGCCACAAGTTTCAATAAATTCGGCTATGTGCTTTATAATGGATCGACCCGCCCACGAACCATCCGATGGCAATCTAATCATGAAAGGTGATAAAATTTCACAGTGAAAATATCTCCAAGGTCAATCCAGCATGATAGCAGCCTCGAGAGTGGGCTATGGCTCTCGGTTATTTCCCCACATGGTTTGATTGTCCGGCAAAGGAAAAGGTAGATCGTGCAGATGGTATAAAAACGACCTCCACTTCAAAAAGGTTAAGAAATGGTGCATATTAAGATTCTTGGATTGATGATTTCTAACAAGACAAATTAGGATGTTTTGTTTTTGGTTTTTCTATATGTTTAATGGAATAAAATGCTCAGAACATAAATAGGCATAATAGTGGTTCTTCTCTCGATGATCTAGTGTGCATATGGGTTCAAAACGCAACTAGACAAAGCTAATGACAAAATAAATAACAAGGGTTTAAAATCAATTAAATATAAACAAAAATAATAACATTTTTTATGGATTTTTCGAATTTTGATCACTTATTCACGGTTAGGAAATCAACCGGCGGTTTGAAAGTTTTCTGAAAGGTATAACTAGCGTCTAGGATTATTCCAGACGGTTTGTGAATATTTCTGAAGGTGCTGGGAGCCGCGCACGGGTTATGACCGACGGTTAGGGTTTATTTTCATTGTGAGCTCAGCCAGCGACTAAGACACACGTCGCAGTGTATATGTATGAGGCAGCTTCAGCCGGTGGCTGGGCACAAATTCCGGCAGCTTGGTTTCATATTTCGGACTTTTTTTGATTTTTTTCTTCTTTTGATGGCACACAATACAAGGAACACTGCGGGATTAACAAATATGAACAAGACACGGATTCAAAGCTTACAAAAAACATGATCAAGTCTTCAGCAACGATGCCAAAAACTTGATGTTTCTCATTTGAGCAAGTTTTGAATTTATAACTCGGGTACCAAAATTGATGAACAAAACACACACGGGCAAGTATGACCCGTTCATTTTTAGCAAGATTATCCAGTAAATTGGAATCATTCACGGGGACTATTTAGTTTTTGGGGTTAAGATTTGAATAAAAGTCTTAAGAACAATATTTGATTAATATTAAATCAAGCATAATAAGATGATAATAAGAATACAATAAGAGAAACATACACTTGTTTAGCTTATTTTGGTTGCTAGTTTGCTTATCTAAAAACACATGACAATAGTTCTTAACACCTTGATTAATCCAATTATATGAGTAATCCAATCTATTGTTTTTAAGACATATATTCCTTGTCAAGATCATATAGAAATTAAAACAAGCATTAAGCACAATCAATTCAATTCAAGACTAACTCTTATATGGGAAAATCAATTCGCGAAAGTTTCATAATTTTACCAACAACCACACTTAAGTTTCTTGATGAATCAAACCACTTGAAAAATAGTCAATACAAAAGATAGCCAATCGTAAACAAAATACTATAATTGATTGATAATAATGACCCTTTCAACCTATGAGACGGTTAACAACTAACAAAGTTTGATAAACAATTATCACATAAAACTTAAGCACAATTGTATTTTAGTATTAGCTTGAAATTGATTTTAGAACTAATTGTCATTCTATAAGCAAACATCATAACACAAACATTATCTAAACAAGTGCATAAATAAACTAGCCACTCATGGCAAACAAAATCATAATCTTAGAACTTTTGATGCTAGAAAACATAAATAAGATCCTTACAAAGTAGGATATAAGACTACAAATGATTAGGCAATGATGCCTACACAAGTGATGGTTTTCCTTGATGATTTGAACCTTTATTTGATGCTTCCTTGATCACCTAAATGCTTATAAATTTTCAGAGATAATCTTGGCTATGAGAGGATTGAAAAAGTGTTTACTAAGTAGTTTAAGACTTAGCAAAGTTCCTACAAAACTTGGAGTATTTTCTTGGTAGAGTTGTTGTGAATATGGTACTAAAAACTAGCCAAAATGATGTATATATGCTTGAGATAAGAGTACCAAGCCATAAAGGGGTAAACTTGGCCTCCAAGTGTCATAAAGTTGCAGGAAAGTTGGGTTAGGAAAGGCAAATGATCAGATTTGAAAAGTTATGGCACTAAAAGTAGCATTAAGCGTAGTTTAGGTTTCGGTGGCACTAAGTTAAAACCAGCGGCACAGAGAAGGCAACGGCACTGGAAGAAGTCGGCAGCAGTGGCAACCCGCGACATTAAGAAAAGCTAGCAGCATTGGACTTTTTTCGCGTGTTCTTTTCTTTTACTTTCTTTTGACTCGATCGCGGTTGATTCAATTGATGTCGACCATTTCTTTTCTCTTGGAAAACACTTCATGCGTCATCTTTAAGTCTTTGGAAACAATGATTTATAACTTTATCCTCTTTATTATGCTCTGCGATACTTGAACTTGGTAGGATATTCTTTACACATGCATATTTCTTCACTTTTTTTCTTTATTTTCTCATCTTTTCTTCAATCTTCCAACTTTGGCTAACTAAGAATACAAAATACAACTTTGCACAAATATAAGCTAAAAAGCTCGTTAGTTTAACCAAATAGCATGCATAAAGTACAAATAACGCTTATAAAAATATACTCGATTTGAGCATTATCAAACTCCAAACGATTCATCATTTTTTTCATTTAAAACTACAAATCATTAGGTTTCTAACCATATTAAGTTGTGAACATTTAAATCAATACAATTTATTCATAGATGTTGGAGAAAATATATAATTTATTTTATTGAGTCTCGCTTTATATATCACCTATGATATTACATTGATTTGTAGATTTGAAGACTGAACATGTTGTCGTAAAATAGATTTAAGTATTACTTTTTGATGCAAACGATGAATCTTTTGGAGTTGTATACAAATACTTATGCCTAATTTACGAGAAAATATTAGGTGTTCGAACTTACAGGGCATTGTTATATAAATATATCAAGTGAGTTTGAATATCATTTATTTTCTTTTTTCCTTTAACATTTACGAATAAACCTTAATGATTTAGAGGTTCAAATACTATATGTGATGTATGGTTGAAAGACTAAAGATGTGTATTTTTAATACAAAATATTCTAAATCTTTTGAAGTTCTATACAAATATTTATGCTCATTTTTGGCATCATGTTGAGTGTTCGAACTTATAGATTGATATTATATCACATGTGATACATCAAGCGTGTTTGAATATGAAAAAAGATTCTCTTATTTTCTCTAACTTCTATTGATAAATTGTATTCGTTTCGTGGTTCGAAAATTATGTCTAATATATATAGTTGGAAAGCTAACGATGTGTAACTTTACATGCCAAAAATGATGAATCATTTGGGTATCTACGGAAACTTTTATGCCCATTTTACAAAATATTGTTGAGTGTTCAGACCTATAAATTAGTGTTATACCAAGCAAAATATTTAATTGAAAAATATCAAACAATTTTTTTATAAAAAGTTGATATATGGACATGATCAGGCTTCGATGGAGATCGAAGAGTTCTTGAGGTGTATGCTGGATGCCGAGTCTCAAATAACATGTGACAACACAAATGGAAACACTATGTTAAGTGAAGTGCATGGGGTGTCCCTACGAATCACCTCCGGCGTGAGAGTAAGTATGTGCTTTGAAGAGTAATGAGTAGGTATGATGTAAGTAAGTATGTGTGTGAAGCGTAAAACATACATGAGGACCTTGCCATCTATTTATAGGTACATAAATAGGATGGATCAAGGCATTACACATAAACTGGTGATCATAGAGGTGTTCCACGATTTAAGGGGTGATTGCAAGGTGGTGTACCACGATCTCTGTCTTGGCGGGTAAGCCTTGGCAGAGAGGGAGAACGTGGGTTTAGACTTGACCAAGTCTTTACCTTTGCCTTAGTTTTTCGAAGACCCACTACGAAGGGTGTAGGTCTTCACACATCTCTCTTTCTGTTTTTCATTCTCACTAATTTCTCTCATTTCTTTTAGCTCACATAGTCACTCTATCTATTTTTGTTTCACACATCTCTCTTTTTGTTTTTCAGCTCACTATTTCTCTCATTTCTCACAATATTAATTATAACAAACAGTAGTAAGTATAACTAACAGCATTAACATAGCAGTATTAAGTATAACTGGCAACACTAATTATACTTACCAGTAGAAAGTTAATCCAACAGCACTAACTTGAATTTCATCATTGGCTGCTGTTCCATTCCATTTCAAGCATCATTTATGCATAATCCGCTGCATATAAACACAATTAACCACCCCTCAATCAATACTTCAGAGGTTAAGCATTCCTATACATGCAATCAGATATTGAAATCTGCCAACATCAAATGATTTTATGAGCAAATCTGCAACATTCTGATCTGTGTGAATCTTTATCATCTGAATAAGCTTTTTCTCATTGGAATCTTTGATAAAGTGATGTCTAATCTCAATGTGCTTAGTCTTTGAGTGAAACACTATATTCTTAACTATGTAGATGGTGCTTTCATTATCAATGAAAATCTTGGTATTCATGAAATTATATTCATAATCCAGCATTTAATTTTGAATCCAGAGTACTTTTCCACATCAACTAGAAGCAGCCATATATTCTACTTCAGTAGTAGAGTTGGCAACTATAGTTTGCTTCTTGCATTCCCATAAAATCAATCTGCTTCCAAGAAATTGACAACCTCTTATTGTGAATTTCCTGTCTAAACTTGCACCAGCATAGTCACTATCAGAATAAGCTTCCAAATCAAATGGTAAGTCCTTAGGATACTAAAAGCCTAATTTAGGTTGACCTTTCAAGTATCTAAAGATTCTTTTCACAGCATGAAGATGTGAAACTTT
>BQNB010123875.1:5081-17524 GCA_026074375.1 Tanacetum coccineum
TAATGTATTTTGAATATGTTGTATTGATTAAACTTCAATTTGCTTGCTTTTGAGCAATTGATTGTCCAAGCGTTACTGAAGATATATATTTAAGTTGTATTACATGGGGTTCTTGTGTAATTTGGTTGTTGTGAACAAGTTTTTAAAGCCCGCGCTTCGCTGCGGCACGTTTTGTTAAAACGTTTTTTATTATAAAGGTTTCTTTGTCATTCATTTCGCGGCTGCGGCATGTTTTGTTAAAACGTTTTTTATTATAAAGGTTTCTTTGTCATTCATTTCGCGTGGACATCAAATATACATCCTGATATATGAAATTGTAACAATTATGCAAGTGTTTGATAAGTTAATATCAGTAAATCAAATATACATCAGGATATATGAAGTGTTGTTCAAATGATTACAAAAGGGTCAAAGATTTACTTTGAGAATAATATCCATGATGCAATATATTTTTTTTCACACAAAATAATGCTATGATTCTATATCATCATTCTAATCAATAGTTCAATACTAAGCACGTCTTAAATCTCACATGACTTATCTTTAAAAATCATAACATGGCATGATCTGTTTGTGAAAGTTGAAACATTACCAACTACATTTAGTCATGGGTCAAATAACATCAAACACTTGACAATCCAAGATAACTTTGAAATAAACGTGAAAGTTAACATCCACCACAGCCCCAAAATCGCTTAAAAACCGGTCGATGTTGCAACTACTTTTAGTTTAAACATTGTTCTAAAAGAGAAGAAACTTTAAAAGTAACTCATTCTCTTTTTATAACTTTCACCTTGTGCTCTACCTGAGTATTGGATGTTGAGCATTTCGACAAATTTAATCAATTCCAAAGACTCAAAAGCAATCTCCAGACCAATGACGTTGAGAGCTACATCCAAACCTTTAACACATCCCCACGCGCATGACACTCTTCCTAGTTGCACCTTACAATATGTATCAGCTTCTTTGTAGAGCATAGTTGATTCAGCATGCAATAATGTCCCCTCAATGGTCGAGAAGCTTTTTCATTCTGTAGATAGAGTAAAAGTGGAACATATAAGCAAGAGATTGTTTATTTACCTTCTCGTGAACATGCAATGGATGATTTTTTAAAAAAACGATCAGTGATATGTTTTTTAATCATAACAATTTTATAAGTAGCACGGTAACTAACCCTGATCTGTGCCCCGATATATGGTACTGTATTAATGTAGGGCAAAAAGAACCAAAAACAGTATATTAATATTCTCAATGGATAATCACAAAAACCATGGTTCATATACGTGAACATGCCCGACTTATATCGACAATTTACGTCATTGTGCCCATCTTATTTGGGCAATAACTTAAAGACACCTATGCCAGCAGCATTCAGTATATTCCTATAATCATGCCCATAACATTTTAACAATAAATCATATCACCCTAATCTATTTAAACATCTAATAAGATTTTATGCTCATAAACTGTATATCAATTCATCACAAACCCTTACTGCATTAACATCCGACAATGCATTTTCTGCTGCTCAAATTAATTGACGCGACAAATATAAAACCGTTTATGTTAACCAAAATATACATGTACATCGCATATAGTGGAATATGCAATTTTTAAAGCTTTAGAGCCTACGTGTCTGCTTCCTTTGATCAAGCATAAGCGGAATATATAAGCAATCCCAAACACCCTCTAGCTTATAGCAAAGTTGATCAAAACATGTTAGAATGACACAAATCTTTAAACCTAAGCAATTCACTTTTTTTTCAACATCTTTAAAAGAAAAAATGCATGTTTGATTCTTGAATGATGGATAAACATGAATTGTTGTGTTGTTTGATCCTTCTGGCTCTGATACCACTCAGTTAGAGGCCGAATTTCCACAGGTTCTTATGGTTTCCAGGATCGCATATAAATGATCAAACAATCATCATGTAACATCATTTAACAAGAATCAATAAAAAGAAACAAGGAAGATTTGGGGTATGATCCCTTTAATAGAATCTGGTATAAATAATCTGAAGGGATGAATTGATTTACAGAAATCCTATCCTATATATAAAGTATGAATCGGTGTGAATGAAGGGTCGTGATGGTTTACAGAAACCAAACAACGTACCTTTTCACTATTAACCGAATGTAACTATTTAACCTAACTATATGGGTCAGTTATGGGCTTTTGACCCATTCTACAATTCCTGCAGGGCTTTATAAAATAATACAAGTGCCTGCTAATCTTAAAAACTACATATTACATAAGTAAATAAATTTGTGCAAAGGTTTATGAACTTATAATTCCAACAATTTGTTATTTGTATGAAAGTCCTTATGTGTTGTAAAAGACACAAAATAAAGAAATGTTGTGCAGTGAAGTAAACCAATTAACTTGGCTAACGCAAAGCAAAAGTGTGGCAATATGATTATGAAAAAAAACTAACCGTAATAAAATTATATATTTTTTAATATATTACTTTTGGATGGTCAATTCGACATCTTTTCTTCTTCAATTGGCATCCATGGTTTTCGTCTTCTTTAAAAGAAAAAACGCAGGTTTGATTCTTGAATGATGGATGAACATGAATTGTGGTGTTGCTTGATTCCAACTGGCTCTGATGCGTATTGATACGCAGGTCTGATGGGTTATTTCCAGGATCGATATGCATGATCAAACAAGCATCATGTAACATCATTTAACAAGAATCAAATAAAAAAAACAAGGAAGATTTGGGGTATGATCCCTTTAAGAGAATCTGATATAAAAATCTGAAGGGATGAGATTGATTTACAGAAATCCTATCCTATATATAAAGTATGAATCGGTGTGAATGAAGGGTCGTGATGGTTTACAGAAACCAAATAACGTACCTTTTCACTATTAACCGAATGTAACTATTTAACCTAACTATATGGGTCAGTTATGGGCTTTTGACCCATTCTATAATTTCTGCAGGGCTTTATAAAATAATACAAGTGCCTGCTAATCTTAAAAACTACATATTACATAAGTAAATAAATCTGTGCAGAGGTTTATGAACTTATAATTCCAACATGGTTGAGAGTTTCATAACTGCAAACACTTCCTTCCTCTATAAGTTCACATTCAACACACACCTTTAACACACACCATCAAAAAATCCTTCGACAATAATGTCATCTTTAAAATCTTTCTTCTTATCATAAACCAAATAAGATAATCTTTCTTCTTATCATAAACCAAATAAGATAATCTTTCTTCTTCAATTCGACATCTTTTCTTCTTCAATTGGCATCCATGGTTTTCGTCTCCTTAAAATAAAAAACTCAGGTGATTTGAATTTTCTTGAATGATGGATGAACATGAATGTGGTGTTGCTCTGATTCCAACTGTCTCGTGTAATTCTCCCTCGTCATTCTCTACAACTTTCAATTCTCTATTCTTCTCATACTATCTCTTCAATCCTCTGTCACCTTACTTTCTTCTCATCATATCTATTTATCTCATTTCTTTATCAAGACTACTCCTCTCGACTCATGATATCTCCACTCTCTAATTCTTACTCTACCTCCATTCTCAGCTATCTCCATTCTCTTCTTCTGTGAGTCTTTCCCACTATTTCTATCGTTTTCTATCTATCGTTCTCTCTGTCTCTTACCTTGGGTTATCCATCTCGCCGTCTCTATTTTCAATTCCTCTTCTCATCTATATATTCTCTCTAGTTCTATTCTCATCTTTAGTCTCATTCATACCAAGTCATCATACCATTCTCTTCCCTCATCTTCTTATCCCTCTTTTAATTCTATCTTCATCTTGACTACTACTTCCCTCTCTATCTCTCTACTACGTCATTCATTTCTCACTTTCCATCTCTCTTCTTACTCCCCCATCCTTGCTTCCTTAACTCTCTTCTATTACCATCTCTATCTGGTACTAATGAAGCACTGATACCCAGGTCTGATGGGTTCGTTTCCAGGATGGAATAAGATCAAACAAAGCATCCATGTAACATCATTTTTAAACAGAATCAAATAAGAAAAAACAAGGATGTATTTGGTATGATCCCTTTAAGAGAATCTGATATAAAAAAATACTGAAGATGAGGAATTGGATTTACAGAAAATCCTAAGTCCCTATATATAAAGTATGAATCGTTGTGAATGAAGGTCTGAATGGTTAACAAGAAACCAAACAACGAACCTTTTCACTATTTACCGAATGTAACTATTAACTAACTATATAGGTTCATTAAGGCTTTTGACCCATGTCTAAACATCGTCCTTTATAAAATAATACAAGTGCCTGCTAATCTTAATAACTACATATTACATAAGTAAATAAATCTGTGCAAGAGGTTATGAACTTATAATTCCAACAGGTCTACTTATAAAACTTTTTTGGTCAGGTTGGGTAAACCAATGGTTGTACAAATGCCAGTTATAGGGACCTTACTAATCAGGGCATGTTTAAAGATGAACTTAGAAGGATAGAGCTTGTGGGCATCATCGATTCATGACCGAAAGGAGGATTTATTATATAGCAGTTAGTTACAAGTGTTATTGATCAGGGCTTGACGTTTTGTTTTGACTTTTTGAAAGGCAAACACACACTTCAACAAAATATTTTCACAAATCTGACCCAGTAAGGCACATCACACTCATAGATAGATACGAATACGATTGAAGCCACTGGGCTTTTAGACCATTGGGTCATTGTTTTTTGCTTATATTAAACGCAGACTATAACAACTAGGGTTTACCTCCTCCATGGAAACCACTACCCAATTTTTCACAAAGCTGATCACAGGTCCGGTGGACAACAAATTTCCTTCATCATCCGTGCATGCGGTCGTGGACAATGATGACCTTTTGATCGAAATCTTACACCGATTTTACTCTGTATCCTCAAATTATTGTGTTCAAATCCTATCAAAACGCTGGTTATCTCTCATCACTTCCCCCCAGTTTTTGTACAATTAACGCAGTGTCAATCCCTGACGTTGGTCCTTGCCTGTTCGGCTCTTTTTTCAAAATAGAAAATCTCACTATATATGACTACGTATCGTTGGATACTAAATGTCGGTCTAGTAGAAATCCGTTACTAGATCTTTACTTTTGGCTCGGAAGGTATTTGGTGCAAGATTTTACAGTCGTGTAATGGTTTGTTTCTATGTTGTAGTACCAATATTTATGTATACAATCCATTACTTTATCCTATTTTAAATTCTCCCCAGCGCCATGATTGAGTTCGATTGACTTCAAATCCATTATGATCATAATGGCTTTTGATCCTACAAAATCACCTCACTACACAGTTGTGCATGCTGGATTCAGAAACGGTTTCATGCAAATACAAACTTACTCTTCGAAACAAGCAATTGGAGTGTTTTCGATGATTTGTTTTCCTATAGAAGTTTTGAATATTTTTACGATGGGGTATATTGGAATGATGCCATTCATTGGATAAGTGATATGCACATGCAATTGCATTCCAAGTTTAAATATTACAGATCGTCCAAATTTAACAACCACCACATACTTCACATTTAACGGAGGAATGAAGTAATTCCGATTGCAAATTGGTTTCGACGTCCTATGGTTGTTTGCTTTTTGTTGGTTTGATTTATTCCCAACAGTTTTTAATGTTTATGAGATGAGGAATGAGTCTTCTGGATGGCCGGATAGTGTCTTGATGGCATTATACATCCATTTTCCAAAAGCTGGATGGTTAAATCCAATCTTTGGTGTATTGTTTTGGGAAAAAGAGATCGAAGAGGATTCGTTTATGGTTCTGAAATTAGATAAAAAGGTTATAGAATACAAAATCCGGTTAAAGACTACCCGTAAGCTCTATGATTTCAGAATAGATAGCCGTCGTGGTTGCTTTCAGTTAATTGCATCTTTTGCGGGTGTGTGATGCTGCTTTCTGTTTCAGGTATGATTTGCGTATCCTAGGTTATTGTGCCACTATATCAATTGCATGCTCAATACGTTATCTTGTTTTATAAGCTCTGAATATTTTCTAGCATCGATGACATGTTAGTTTAGTTTCTACATTCCAATTTCATTTTTCCATCGAGAGAGTTTCACATTTGTAATGTTCAAAAACTAACTACTCTTTGAGTATTGAAGTATCACCCATTGAGCAACTAAGGTTAAGAAAAACTATGAATCTAGAAAGTCTCAAACTAAACATTTGTTATTGTTGAAGTGTTGTGAACTAGCTAAGCATACTGATTTACATGCACTACAGGTCCCGAGCATGAAGGTACACGCAATAGATGAAAGAGACTAACATCGTAATGACTTTAATTTTACACAGACGTTATTTTAGTATCATCTTGAACGGTTACATGAAAAAAAAATATGTTTATGGAGATGCTGGAACTAAAAGATTAAATTATTTCTCGTTTTTGTTCGCTCAACGACTTGTAATATCATTACCTCTCATTTTGATTCTTTTGTTACAAATATATTCTTCATTCTTTCGTTATGGTTTTGAATTTTTAATTATTATATGTCCGTTATTGCTTGTAAGATATGATATTGAGATTGAAATGAAATTCAGTAAGGTGTTTAATTGGTCAGCAAACTGACCCATTTCCAACAACTGAACATTTATCAGATGACTGATGAGGAATGGGAAAATGGGTATTTTGGCCTGTTGTGGTTTAAGTACGTTGTCTAATCTTTGAGGAATTGGAACGATGATGTTAAAGACGTGTCTGCAAATCGGTTTTGTGGAAAAGGAGAAAAGCATTCCTTCCTTGTGATAGAATAGAAGTATATGAAAGGGTTGTATATTACAAATCGTGTTAGAGTTCCCCCAGTAAAATCTAGAATTTCGCCTTCATGTTTTATGGACCTACTGAATTCGGCAGCATTGCATCTTACATTGGTGCATAAATGCTTACTAATTGAGTTATGGTTTTCTATCGCAAAAGGGACTGGTTGGGGTCAGATCTTATAGCCAGGCTATGCAAACCCTTTTTTCTTAAATAGAGGTAGAAGTTTCGACCCATTTACTTTTGAACGAGTCGATACAGGTCATGTTTTCTTGTGAAACTGTCAAATAGCTTGAGACATCATATAGTTTATGATTTACATACTCTTTCATAACCTACATTGACTTAAATGCAACTTAACTACATATACTGTAAAAAAGCAATTTTGTAAATAAATTCTGGCTATATTCTTGTTGTACTAAATGTCTAAATGTTTGTATTCTATCTTTGAAATGAAAGTAGCTTGGTGATGACAAAAGGAACACATAAATTCTTAACTAATTGCAAGCTTTTTTTGATTCTCATTTATGTACTTTGGCAAAAACTTTTTATCAATAACTCATATATTAACCATGCTATGTTGCTTAACCTGACAATCTTGTATAAGATACACAAAATAAAGGTAAAAAGTGCACCAATTCTAATGCTGAAAAAGAAAAGACCAAAAGCAAAAGTTTAATTGAAAATTACAAAAATACCTTCCAAAGATTCTTGATTATCTCTTCCTAAATCCTCACTTCTATATTGTTTTTGCAACATTTTTCCTACTTGTTTCTCCTTAATGGACTCTCTAATCATATTCATACAATTTCTAATAATTATATGTTTACCTCTTGTAAAAACTCAATCAAGTCTATGCAGGACTTCATGTGGTGACATACAAATCAACTACCCTTTTGGTATTGATGAAGGTTGTGGTAGCTCCTACTATAGAAACATCCTCGTATGCTCCGAATCCAACAAACTCGAGCTCCGAACCCCATCTGGCAAATACCCAATACGCAAAATCGACTACTCAGATCCTCACATCCTTGTAACCGACCCATACATGTGGAATTGCCAAGATGGGACCACTTTCCGACCTCCTCGCTCATTTAGCCTAGACACAAGTATCCATTTTTCACTATCCCCACAAAACGACTATCTTTTTTTCAATTGTAGCGAAAAGTATGTGATCGTCGAGCCTAAACAAAATTTGAAAGGATCCCTGACAAGTGTGACTCAACATGTATAGTGCATGACCATTTATGTATGCATTTGCCCAATGTGCCTCAAGCTTTAGTGGAATGTACTTCATGTTGCACATATTATCCAAAAGCGAACAGAGTCATAAGGCGAATGTTGAAATAACGCTGACACTTATACTAGCCTTGCATTGAAGAACTTGGGTGAGTCACAAGCGTATAATACGCCCCCAGAGTATGGGATCAGGATCGACTTTGATATTCCTGTTACAACACGATGTCTACAATGCCAAGATGGGAGTAAAGGTGGCGGTACATGCGGTTATGATGTTGAAACACATGATTTTTCGTGCTTATGTGACAAAGGAAATGTGACAACTTATTGTAAAGGTACGTTTACACACTAGAAAAATATCAAAAATAGCAGTGATCTGAAAAATAACAAATAGTGAGACCACTTAAAACAATTAACATACATGTATTTGTCTTGTAGATCATACTCAAACCACCAAAGGAGTTCAGAGTTGTTGGCAGGTGAGAAATTTTGTATATCACTAGTCAAATAAATGTCTAATTCGTTAATGATAACACATTGCCTTAAGTATTTTTTCGCGTCTCTTAGTTCCTTATTTTACGACTTACTTCAATCTTTTTGTTAGACATATGTTTTTAAGTTCACGTCTTAGTTATATAAGCTGTTTGATTTCTAGGTACTGCGACTGCGGTTTCAGTTGCCGGAGCGATTGGAATAGGAGTTGGTGTTTGGTACTTTAGGAAAGCGAGAGCTAAAGCCCCAGTAACACATGGAGTTCAAAGTAATGAGAATAGGCTTTTCTGATTCTTTAATTGATTTTGTTGGTTTATCACTTTGTATTATTCTTCAATGTAGTCGTCCTCTTTTTCTTTTTGGTTCTCATTTCTTTTTTGTTGAAATTCAATATTTGTGCGATATTACTAAAGAATGTATAAGTTACAACTTTCTGATATTTGGTATTCTTAAACAATACCAAGTACAAATATTGAGGTGGCTTTGTTCTATTTCCAAACTTTACCGTCAAAAGCGTAAACTTTTTTTTTCCGATCACGAATCCTGTGTATTTCTCGTAAAACCGCGAATGTTTGTTATTGATTTAGGCATAAATTTATGAACATTTTTGTTGAAGCATAATTTGGTTGGGCTGGTCTTGACGACTCTCCTGGTGTCGTTCGTCGTCTTCCCGAGCCTTGAATAGTGCTACACACAAAGAAGAACCGGTTAGAAGGGGACCCGAGGCCGGAGCCCCGGGATCCACCCTCCGATGGTCAAGTCAGAACAGTATAAGCATATAGTAAAGAGGTGGTAGAGAATCATCCTCCCCTTTGGGGTGTCAGAGGACCCCCTTTTATAGGTGAGTCATCACATTAAATGCATATTAATGTAGGATTGAATGTTGACTAATCACATTAAATGCTGATTAATGTTGCCATATCCGAGCCAAGGCCAGGGCCCACATGTGATTAGTACAGTCCAGGCCCAGAGGCCTGTTATACGTACTATACGTCATCAAGTCCCCCCAGTCTAGTATGATATGGTTCTTGATCATGTTATGCTAGACTTATGCTTTGTCTAGAGGTATCTTCCTTTTGAACCATACGCCGCTATTTGTGCTCGGATGCTTGGTTTCCCGTGTTTGGACGGTAAAGACCCCGTAAAAAGAATATGTTTTCTGTAGCCGGGGTAACACTAGCATTGGCATGGTATCATTCTAGTTCATCTCTAACGAGAGGATGATGAGAATGATTTATAGTGATGAAGGTGGATCCCACATATTGCATGATGAAATGGGTAAACTTATACCCCTTATAATCGCCTATGGCGCGAACAATAGTGCGAATATTGCATTCGTCTTAAGGCCAGCAGAAAATGTATTTATGCTCGAATGCTTGGTTTCCCGTGGCTAGACGGTAAAGACCCCGTAAGAAGAATACGTTTTCTATAGTCGGGGTAACACTAGCATTGGCAAGATACCATTCTCGTTCGTTTCTGACGAGAGGATGATGAGAAGGATTTATAATGATGAAGGCGGACCCCGTATAATAAAGGCCGACGGAAGACGTACTTCCGTGGCCGGGTAATGCGAATATGGCATTCGACTTACGGCCGACGGAAGACGTACTTCCGTGGCCGGGTAATGCGAATATGGCATTCGACTTAGTACCGGACTTGCAATGCCTCTTACGTACTTGGTGCGAATATGGCATTCGTCTTAGTATTGGGCTTGCAACGCCTCTTACATACTTTCTGCATCCGGAGATACTTACGTGACATGCACGAAGATAATTATAATGGTATCGTTATACCCTTATAGCCCCCCAAGTTTAATGGTGCTATGTTTTATTAGTAGTATTAAACTTACAGACAAAGTATCCAAAAAACAGGAATAATATTAGCACTTACCCCAACAGGCCGTGGCCCGCGCAACACGGATCTTACTAGAAAGGTGGCTGGTTCACATGTGATATGACTAACCGTGGTATTGTTTAGAACTACTAATTAGTAGTATTGAATTCATACAAGGATGTTAATTAATACCACTTCATTTATTAACAAATGTATTGTGCGTATGGATATAAAACACAAGGTGTTTGTTTATTTATTACGTCCCGGCTTCGGGAATTGAACTCCGTACATTAATATAGCGGATATGCATTAAAAGTAACATGGTTTAACTAATAATAGGCATAAGATGATGTAGAACAAATTTAGGAATATATTGATTACCAATTTAGTAAGATTTATGATCAAATTCTTTTACTCAAATTAAAAAATATTGGTATATATCTTGTTACCATTTAAAAAGTATGGATAAAATCTTTTTATAAAATTAAAAAAATTATTGGTAATATCTTGTTGCCATTTTAAAACAGATATGTAGAATATCCTTTATCAAATTATACAAGGTAAATCATAATTGGGGGCGGTGCATGGGAGATTTGTACCGAAAAGTAGACGTACAAAACAGGTGTCACTTCAAAGTTACGAGTGAAAAACAAAATAAAGTTACGAAAACTTCAAAGAATAGAAGATGTCTATTAACTACAAACATGTGCTTTTAAAGTGATATTAAAATCACATGATGTTTATTGATTTGGTAAATCAAGTTTGACGCATGGCAGGATGCAATGAGTGAAAAACAAAAATACGAAGGTTTTAGAGTTACCGACTTTAGAAACCGATTTTTGCTTTCCTGTAATATGAGAACACGAAACGTAGTTTATTCGGTGTCCCACGGATGGCGCCAACTTGTTGAAGCATAATTTGGTCGGGCCGGTCTTGACGACTCTCCTGGTGTCGTTCGTTGTCTTCCCGAGCCTTGAATAGTGCTACACACAAAGAAGAATCGGTTAGAAGGGGACCCGAGGCCGGAGCCCCATGATCCACCCTCCGTTGGTCAAGTCAGAATAGTATAAGCATAGAGTAAAGAGATGGTAGAGAATAACATGTTTAAGTAGGATGATCCTACCCCTGTATATATAGTGTATGAATTAGGGTTACATAGGATGTGGGCCACCCTTTTATAGGGTTCGGCCCATTGGGTCCGGCCCATTCCGGACTATACGCCAACAATATGCATGCCATTTATTCCTCAAACATACACAAGACAAAATCATAAAACAGCCTGAACGAAGTCAAAAGTGGTTGTAATACCATTTTTAAAGGTTGTTGCAATGGAATGATTAATTCACATGTTTAGATAACAAATAACAGGAGTAACCATTATTGTAAAGACCGGTCAAGATGGGTTTGAAAATCAGACCGGATCAAAAACCGATTGGTCCAAAACACCGTACCGAGGACCGGACCAAAATGTTCGGTCCCAATCAAGTATAAAAAGCGTGCCGGTTGTGCGTAAGACTTCCGATCATGTGAAAAAAATATATTGTGAAAAAATGATGGATCAAAGACCGGATTACGGTCTATTACGCTCAACCCTAGATCAATGTGATACATTAAAACCAGTTAAAACAAACATAATGGGTGAGAAGTTAACAACAAAAATACGAATAAATGAGATATCAGTCATGTTCATCATAAATCATGTTAAGACTTGAGACCATTTAAACATAAAGTGGCTAACGCGGTATCAACAAGCTTACAACTTTTTAGGCTACCGTTTAATGTATACACTAAGGTGGTGTTTGTTAAACCAGTGTAGTGGCGCTAACGCGCGAGGTGTGACCTCCACGTTACGAAATAGACTAAGACGTCGACTTTAGGTGTGACGTGAGATGAGATGTGAAAAGACGCGCTAAGGTGTGACGGGTTTTTTGGATTCAACTCCGATAAAAAAAATATTTTTAAAATGAAGAATATTAAATGTAATAATAGTGTCTTTAACTTTATTCATTATGTAAAACGTGTTTTGTAAACTTGATACATATGGAATGAAATATAAATATATAAAGATTTTCATATTTTGTGCCGCCTTAAGCCACACTTTAAAAACACAAAAGAATCGCCATA
>BQNB010123876.1:5029-20026 GCA_026074375.1 Tanacetum coccineum
GTCAAATCTTGTGATGTATGTCAAAGGCAAGGTAAAATCTCTCAACGTGATGAGATGCCTCAAAATGCAATCCAAGTTTATGAAATTTTCGATGTATAGGGTATCGATTTTATGGGACCTTTTCCGTCGTCTAGGGGTAACAAATATATTCTAGTAGCCGTCGACTATCTTTCCAAATGAGTTAAAGCAAAAGCGCTCCCCACCAACGATGCTAGAGTAGTTGTTAAGTTCTTAAAATCCCTTTTCTCCCGATTTGGTGCTCCGAGAGCAATCATAAGCGATCGTGGGACCTATTTTTGTAACGACAAATTTGATAAAGTTATGTCTAAATATGGTGTCACCCATCGTCTTTCGACTCCTTACCACCCTTAAACGAGTGGTCAAGTTGAAGTCACGAATCGAGGTCTCAAAAGAATTTTGGAGAGGACGGTAGGAGAAAACCGTGCCTCATGGTCCGACAAACTAGATGATGCATTATGGGCTTTTAGGACCACTCCTATTGGATGCACTCCGTACAAGTTAGTTTATGGAAAAGCGTGTCACTTACCAGTTGAACTAGAACACAAAGCGTATTGGGCTCTCAAGCATGCCAACTTCGATTTAAAGACCGCGGGCGATCATCGAAAGCTTCAACTCAATGAACTTAGCGAGCTTCGTGATCAAGCTTACGAGAATTCGCTAATCTACAAGGAGAAGACAAAGAAACTACACGATTCCAAGATAAAGAACCGAATCTTCAATGTTGGTGATCAAGTCTTGCTTTTTAACTCCCGATTAAAGATTTTCTCTGGAAAGCTCAAATCCCGATGGTCTGGACCTTTCATAATTACCGAAGTTTATCCTTATGGCACTGCCAAGTTGTCTCATGCCGATGGCTCAAGTTTCAAAGTCAACTGCCACCGTCTTAAGCACTACTATGGAGGGGATACACCACCATTGGTTATCCCAGACCTCCAGACTTTCCCTAAGGACAACTAAATTCAGGGATCGAGTCGAGCTTGCGACTTGGTGATCAAAAACAAGCCGCTTCGTGGGAGTTCACCCCATGCTTATTCTTTCTATTTTCTTTCTATCTAATGTGTTGTGTTGAGAGAGGCTTGTACTCTTTCCGATTTCTTGATATTTGTTTCTTGTTTATTGTGATTTTTGTAGGATCGAACCAACAAATTCTTTGAAGCCTCTCGTGTCCGGTTGATTTATCCTGTTCTACTCGAGCTTCTCCTCCTTTGAGTAAAATTAGTTTGGGGAGATCCATATCCTTTCATCTTATCGATTAACGTCTATCTTTGCATACCTAATAAACAGCTTAGATTTATGTAGAGACCCGACTTTAAACATTGAGGTCAATGTTTCGTTTTAGTTTGGGGAAGGGAATCTATCGATTTGATGTTGCTTGCTTATTGTTTTGTTCTCACGTACCCGTTTTCCCACAAAAATAGCAAAAATTTTAAATTTTTCAGTCTTGTTATTTAGTTAAATATAATAAATAAATAAAAAATAATAATAATAATAAGTGTTAAGACACAAATGTAGGTTTTCCGTTGGTAAGAATAAGAAGTAATTTTTGACCCGATCGTACGTGTAGAGTTCTAGCTTTCTCCCTTAACAATTAATGATGATAGTTTGTGCTAGTCTCATGTAGACTTTAAACATGCTAGACTTGAAATCATTAGTAAATGAAGACTTGTGCTAATCTCAAGTAGATTTTAAATATGCCGAGTTGGATTTTATATAGGCTAAGTATTTGCAAATTTCTTTTGTGAAGAATAAGAGATGATAGTGTTGTTTACGAATTAGGATGCTAAACAAAGTTTATTTGGAAAGCTTAAAGGCTTATAAGAATAACTTGTGGTTTTTCTTCCCCGGAGTTCTTAAAATGATTAATTATACGTGTTCTCTTTAATTTTTACAAATTAGAGTTTTACTCTTAAAAGTCTAATCAACATATTCAGAGAAAAAGCTTTATCGATGATGAGTCAAACATCATTTGTAAATAAGAATTTTAGTTCAAGTTTATACTTTGGTTTTCTAAAACGAAATTTTTACTATTTGCAAAAATATGGTGTTATGATTAGTTCTAAAAAACTCAAAAAAAAATCTCTAAAAAATGTAGTTGGTGAATAAAAAGGATGCAAGTTATAAATCCTTAAGTGTTAATAATTAATATACAAACTCCATCGCAATAAAGTACATGGGCATTTGTCGGTTCGCTCCCGATGTGACATCGAAAGAAAGGATGGAGGATGTATATTTAGGGTTGGTATCATAATAAGTAAGCGAGCTCTTGTCGGAGGCGTGGCCGATGTGTCGTCGAAAGAAAAGTGATACCGATTCCTAGTCTAATAATGTAAATAGTAAATAATAATGTTGCAAAGTTAGAAAATAAATAGTAAAAGTTTCATTTTCTAAAACCAAGGTATTCTTTTGAGCTAAGGTTCGCAAAAGTCTACAAGGCTTTTTCATCGGAAGTTCATGCGTTTCGGTTAGTATTCTCCGGATGGGGTGTCAAAAGCCTTAGCACTTACCCGATGACGGTGGGATCGCTAGAGAAGAAAGTCATTTATGGGACAAGTGAACCAACGATGTCTTAGCTAAGGAGGTTTTTGTTTGCTTTGAGATGTGATCTTGCTTAGTGTAAAGCTTGATAGAATTTCATCTATCTAAATATGTGGATTTAATGGTTTAAATTAATTTGAACACACACACACACCTAAATATATGATTTATGTCGGGAAGAGGAATTCACAAGTTGTAATTATAAGTAGTCTTAGCATCTTAGTTCGTAATTAGCAGTGATCTTATTTTTAAGCTTAGCATGGGAAAAGTGAAAAATCGGGGATGATGAAGTTATCTTTTAGACACTTAATTGTGCTTTTTGTTCTATGATCCTAAAAGTTTCCAATGAGGTAATGAAAACAATACATTATGTCAACACAAATAAGTTGTAGTAAGGAAGTTAATTATCAAGAAAATTCATAAAAAGAGAAAAAATCATTAAAAATGGGAAATCGAGTGTTTTATAACTTGTGATCTCTTAACTCTCTTAACAAAAATCTTTGCTACTTTTCAAAGGTTTAGTTTGAGGAGTTTCGAGGTATTTGGTTATAAAGCATATGATATTGCGTGAGGACACATAATCGTTTAGTTTGGGGAATTTTGATAAGTGTAGAATACACATATCCATTGAATTTTGATATGTGTGAAATCACAAATCCATTTATATTAAATATGACCCCAATTAAGCCCAAAACAACTAAAAAATGGCTAAAATATACTTGTTTTGCTGTTTTGTGTGTTTGCAGGTAACGAATAAGACAAATATCACAGAAAACCATCAAAAACGGGCAAAACGAACACGGAAATCATGAGTGCACAAAAGAAGCCAAGGATTCAAAGCCGAAGCCAAGAAAAGTCAACTATGGTCAAGCTTCAGTCAAAGAAAGTCAACCCTAGCAAAGAAAAGTCAACTCACAAAAGGACAAATCCTAAAATATTCCATTTAAGTCCCCCAAGTTCTAAAAAATTACACAAATAGTCCCTTAAACACTTAAAAACCTTACCCGGATACCAAGCCCATTTCCATAAGCCCAAAACAATTGGCCCATTTACCTTTTATAAAACCACATGGACTATTTCTGCCAAACTTGGAAGTCTTTTTACACTACATCTTTTATAAAACAAAGAGAAGGACTGATCCCCCCCTACAACACCCAACAACCCACACCCCACTCAAAACACCCAAAAAATACAACCCACCACAACACACCAACAAACCAACAACACCCCACAACCCACCCCCCCCCCCCCCCCCCCCCACCTCCCTGCCCAAAGTTTTAAAACGAATTACCCTTTTTGACAGTTTAAAAAAAAGCGCCAAACTCAAAGTACTATTCATCGTCTCCTCCAACGTTACCTACAGTCAAAAACAATGGGCAAACACAAATTAAGGGTGATTAAGACAATTCAGGAGGCTTTACAACACAGTGGCCAGGGACAAAATGAGTAATCTCAACGCTTCTCATTAAATCACCAAGCTAGAATGTCCTTTGGTTATACCTTGAAGTAGGATATAGTGGTTTTAGAATGTAGCTTTCTAATTTACTTGTCTTCAGCTGAAGTCGTTAAGGACTCTAGCAACGTATACTTAGACCTTTGTTGAATGCACTCCTCAGTTCCTTTCAGCATAACTCTGAGAACATTCCCATTATGAAATGGTCTTCTTTGATGGACTTATATATGCTCTCCCATTATCCTTCTAGATGTACAGACGTATACGTTGTTGCCAAAGATTCAAGGTCTGTTCTATTCAGCTAGGGATGGGGTTGTATCAGAAACGGCACACTGTATGTCTTCTCTTGTCATACATAGACATCTTGTATTTATTATTAATTATGATATGTTTTGAACGATTAATGATTAGTGAGTGTACGTTAAAAGTGGTGAGGTTAATGTATTCGTATTTTGTCTTTCGTGATATTAAATCCCGAGTTTGAAATATTTCAAATTTTTCTAGACAAAAAGCTCAACTCGCCGCCAAAGGTTCCAACCTGTGTCAAAGAAAATAAGGCAACTTGCCGGGTGGAATTTTAAGGCAACTGTTCTACGAACATAACTCGCTGCCAAAGGCTACCAAACCGCTGCAAGAAATATGGCAACTCGCTGGTGGAATTTTAAGGCAACTCGCCGAACCCAACTCACTGCCAAGCAACCCGCCGCGAAGAATATTTTAATCAAACCGCCGTTGAGTTTTCAAACCGCCAGAGTTTCCTTAAGATATTTGCTATTTAAAATATTCAACCCGCTGATAACCTGTTCAAACCGCTGGTAAGCAAATCGCTGCTTAGGATAAATAAGCAAACTCGCTTCTTGAGCAACTCGCCGCCTGTGTTCAAAAACCGCTTGGTAAACTAACTCGTGTTTAGTAACAATCGCCTCTGGATGCAACTCGCACCCTAAGCACCGCCGGGTGTCAGAGGGTTGCGTAAACTACTTAATAAAATAATTTTTTCAGCGAAAACACCGTGAAGAAATTCTGGCAACTCTCCACGAAGATACAATGACGTTTTTTTTCACACAAAATCACTAAAAATCACTTTTGAATGATTTTGCTTGATTTGCTTTGCACAAACAGTAAATACATGGTAATTGATACTAGAAACACTGAAACTTTATCAATTCAAACAACCAAATTCGGAGATCTTCAAAAAACAAGCTAGTGCCTTCAAAGGTATATTTTCCTTTAAATCAAGCAAGAAATGCCATCACTACGATCTAATCATTCACCATTAGCTTCTGATACCATTGATCGGTATATCATATATCATAACCGGGGTCATTCTTGGATTTGGCTAGTTTCTTAGAGAGAGAAACACTTGAGAGAGAATATCTAGACTGGAGAGCTAGGTTGTTTTTCTGATGAAAAGGAAATTCTGACTGCTTGCCTCTTCCAAAAGTTGGAAGAGGCTTATATATAGTACTTACAACTATACCGGGTATTCGTACCCGACTAAAAACCAAAAAACGTACTATTAACTATTAAACTACGAGCTATAATAAACAGTAAAATACACGGGGTGACCGAGTCTTTTTCTAATATCTAACAGAAACCAAAAGGCAAACTGTCTGATAATAGTTTGAACAAGACCAAGCGGGTTTGGAAAGCAACTGGTAAACTATTTACTAATGTTGGTTATCAATGGAGACCCACAGGAAAGAAATTTGCCTTAGGAGAATTGTGCCCTTTAACTAGGCTTCCTGCGACATGTACTACTATTTCAGCTAACCAACAGGACCCCACACAATTGGGGATCAAATCCTTAACCCTTCTAATTCGACTGTTTTCAAATGTAGGTGGTACAGATCATCCTTTGGTATCTGGACTCAGGCTGTTCAAAACATATGATGGGGAATCGTTCAAAGCTCAAGAACTTTGTGGAAAAGTTCATCGGAATCTACAACAAAAGAACCCGTCGAATAATGGAAATAATTCATGTCACTTTCGATGAGCTGCATCAGACGATGGCTCCTGTACGCATCAGTTCAGGACCCGAGCCTATCATCATGACCCCTGGATAACTCAATTTAGGGCTCGCCCCATCGCCTGTCCCTGCAACTACATACATTCCACCGACAGATAAAGATCTGGAGATTTTATTCCAACTGATGTTCGATGAATACTTTGATCAATCTACAGATAGTAAACCAGTCCCTACAGCTACTGTTGATAATGCTCCAATTGTTTCTACAAATACATCTGTTTCTACAACGATTGCTCAAGATGCACCTTCTTCAAGTCATTCACTGTCATCCTCACAAGTGTATCCTCAAGTCTTTCCTCAAGGTGTTATAGCTGGACCAACTATCAAAGACACCTTAATTACTCAAGCTGACATTCATCCCTCAGTTAACCATGTTACAGGAGAACCTAGTTCTGCACAGTCAACATCAGGGGATGTTAGTTTAGCTGAACCCAGCCAAGTTACTCAACCACCAGATCATCTCAAAAGATAGACCAAAGATCACCATCTTGATAACATCATTGGCAATCCCTCTCGTCCTGTATCTACCAGAAAACAGTTAGCATCCGATGCTTTGTGGTGCTGTTTCCATACTGAACTGTCCAAAGTCGAACCCAAGAACTTCTAACTGGGCCGTGATAAAAGCTGCTGTTTCAAGCCTGCCAAGATGAAATTCACGAATTTGATCGACTTGAAGTATGGGAATTAGTACCTCGCCCAATCTATGTTATGGTTATCGCTCTCAAGTGGATCTACAAAGTGAAGCTTGATGAATATGGTGATGTACTGAAAAATAAAGCTCGGTTAGTTGCAAAGGGATATCGTCAGGAGGAAGTATTGATTTTGAAGAATCGTTTGCTCTAGTTGCACGGATAGGATGATCCAATTAGATATTCATTGCAAATGCTGCAAACCAAGAATATGATCATCTACCAGATGGATGTCAAAACTGCTTTTCTGAATGGTGATCTTCAAGAAGAAGTCTTTGTCAGTCAGCCTGAAGGATTTGAAGACCAGGATAATCCTACTCACGTTTATCGTCTGAAGAAGGCTCTTTATGGGCTAAAGCAGGCACCAAGGGCGTGGTATGACACACTATCAAATTTCATTTTGGCCAAACAATTTCTTCAAGGGTTGCGTGGATATCCAAACGTTTATTCACTACGCAAATCAGGCTAACATTATTCTACTTGTTCTAAGATACGTAGATGACATCATTTTTGCCTCAACAGATCATTAATGCGTGTCGATATTTTCCAATGAAATGAGCTCCAAAATTTCAGATGTCATTGATGACAAATGTCATTTTTTCTTAGGACTACTAGTTTCTCAATAGTCTAGAGGATCTTATTAACAAGTCAAATTATGCTTCTCAAAACCTATAAAGAAATATGGAATGGATCTCTCTGACCCTGTCGATACACCAATGGTGGATCGATTAAAACTGGACGAGGATCTCATGGGATTCAGTTGGACCAAACTTGATTTAGAGGAATGCTGGCTCCCTCAATGTACCTTACATCTGATATACCAGACCTTTGTATTCGCTGGTGTGCATCAGTGTGCTAGATATCTGGCTAAGATTACCAAAAAGCACCTTGAAGCAAGTTCAAACATATCTTTCGTGTACCATAAGGAACCTTAACATGGTCTTTGGTATCCGAAGGACAATGCTATGTCACTAACAGCTTATGCAGATGTGGATCATGCGGGATGTCAGGATTCGAGAAGAAGTACGTCAGGAAGTGCTCAGTTTCTTGGAGATAGATTGGTTAGCTGGTCATCAAAGAAGCAAAGAAGCACGGCTATCTCAACAACAGAGGCGGAATACATTGCAATGTCTGGTTTTTTGGCTCAAATCCTTTGGGATGTGAGATCTCAGCTAAAAGTCTACGGCTTTATGTTCAATACGTTCCTCTGTTCTGTGATAACAAAAGATGCCCATTGCTCTAAGCTGCAACAATGTCCAGCACTCACGATCTAAGCACTTCGGAATACGACACCATTTCATTCGAGAGCAATTGGAAAATGGAGTGGTTGAACGCTACTTGTGGAAACAAACTATCAAACTGGCAGATATCCTCACAAAAGCTTTACCAATGAGAGCGTTTCGAATTTTACTCCTTCGACTTGGGATATGAAGAGTTTTAACCCTGAAACCCTCAAAACGCCTTCAAGAAGGAGTGCTATGGAGTAAATGAAGTGTCCTCTGTATCCTTTTGTACATATAGTTACATAAATATAGACTTGGGTAAATATTTTAAGTTCATTGGAATTGCAAAATGGTTTGCTATTACTTCAAATTGCAACCGGTTCTCTTTTGAAGGGAAAGTTTGTCGTTGAAATAGACAACTGTTCCTAACAACGGGTAATTAATTTTACTCGGGAAATAGAATTACTTTATATCCATGCAATTAGGATTAATGTATATTTCAGTGCATTTTTTCTTAATTCGGAAGAGAAGTCTTCCTGTTTGATAACAAATAATTTTCTTAATTGATTCTTCAAAATTATTTGTGTTAAACCACTGGTTGGTAACGTGTTGTTTTGAAAAATCAATCCAAGACAATTTGAACTCAATCAATGACTACAACTCTTTCAAATAGAAAAGGGTCATCGTTTAAGGGGGAGAGTGTTGTTCAAATTAATGTCTGGGTGCGATTAGAAAGTGTATCCGGGTCTTGAGAGAACAAAAGAGCTAAGGAAACCAAATCTTCAGAGCTCTCACTGCATCAGCTGAATGTTCCCTCTAACGTAACAAGAGACAAATGATAACAACATCATCACTTCACACACCACCACTCCACTACAAAAAAACCTAGGTCATCGATATATTTGGGAGAAAGTTAAAGATCAGAAAATCTCAAAGCATCATTAGTGGAATGAGTCAGAGATATTGGCTACCAACCGAAATCAAGAGAAGTGAATGATTAAGATCAATCATCGGTAATGCAACTAACATTCTTGTAGATTCTAAGTTGTATGAATTGATGTTATGTGTCAGTGTATGAATCTTTGATGAGTTTTTCAATTAAACTTAAAAATACTAGGTTTTTGAGTTTTAACGAAAAAATCTTTCAAAATATCAAATCTGACATAACACATATACCCCTCAACGATTGAGGGGGAGCATTATATGGTTCAATACACAATTTGTAACTAAAATATGATCATACATCTAGGTTTCAAGGTGTATCTCCATCCCCGCATGTGCTAAACAGTTTCGAATACCGATGCACATGTTGAGGGGGAGCTTTTCTGAAATGCAAAAACAATCGGGTACTAAACACTTTGATAGTTATATCATAAGTACCTGATTGAGTTTTTCAACAGTGATTTTATGGCAAGGTGAACTGTACCAAAAGACTGACCATGTATTTACTTTTATCGAAGTTATAAGGATGGTAAGGTTAGGTACTCGTTCCTATGATCCTGCCAGAACCGGAGGGATCTACCCAGGGACAATCCACTAGTTAGTACAGAAGTCCTTAGGTATGATTAAAAGGAGTAAATGTGAGAACAAGGGAATAGTGCCGACTGAGATGGAGCTAGTACTGGAATATACCCAACAAGGTGCTAGTCATGAAGTCTCGGTAAGCACTGAAGGGGTTGAGGAATGAAAAAGAATTGTACAGATAAAGGGTGTAAAGAAAGAAGCCCTCCATACACTTAAGGCAGAAACCGGGTCAATACATATGCTGTCAGAATCACAAGTTGATTGCTGACATTGAAGACGACATCATGGACCCAGTGATGCAATGCACAACCCTTCCCAGCCATTCGAGTTTCTCTTGAAAGAAACTTGTCTCATTTGTCACGGAGACTAAACATGCAATCTACTGTCTCACTCACTCCGAGTAAGTCGGTATTGAAAAGGTGGCAGTCAGCTCCAGCCTCCGATCACTAATATCAAAGCGCACTTTCGAGTCTAGAGCCAAGAGATCATCAATTAATCTCGTTAGGACACATTTCCATTTATCTTGTCTTTCACACACTGTGGAAACAAGGTTATCTTAAGAGTCCTACGCATTATCCTTGTGATATTGCCAGAACATCCGAGTGATACGAAGGTATTCACTATGAAGATGGAAATCCTGCTAGAGCCTACATCAAACAAGCTCTAGGTAGGTGACTTGTGCGATTCTACAAGAATCAAACTTGTGTCAACTGGAAAGAAACGATGGTGCGATTCTACGTGAATCAAACTTGTTCCAGCATAAGAATTGACGGTTATTGAACATTTGACAACCAATCAAAACTATCGAAGTGTTACAAAATATTTTCATAATTAACACTTAGACTGATTTTTCAAATCAATTTTCTCTTTATTGCTAACTGTTTCATTACAGGATCATTTAAAGATGGAGATGGAGATGGAGATACCCAGTTCCAGTAATGTCAAGTTAATAACCGAATGCTCAGACACGACCTACACTTGTTATGAAGTTATGAAAGATCTCATAAAGGTGTCAAAGCTTCCGCAAACTCTGATATCATATTCTTCTTCACAAGTGCACAAGATGGCAATAAATTACTAGATGATGAGAGATTAAGTTTGGCTGATGATCTCAAGAAAGCTCATGATCAAAATCAAAACAAGTCAAAGTGAACAAGCTTAATTGTTATCTAAAGATCACTACAACAAAGTACTAGATGTAACATGAAGAATCAAAAGACTGCAAGCTGTAAGAGCTTAAGTCTAGTGTTTTCAAGGGTGACCTCCCTTAGGGGGAGATTGTTAGATATGAGTAAAAGACTCGGTCACCCCGTATATTTATTGTTTATAATAGTTCGTAGTTTAATAGTTAATCGTATGTCTTTCGGTTTTAAGCCGGGTACTAATACCCGGTATTTTGTAAAAACTATATAAGCCTCTTCCAACTTTAGAAGAGGCAAGCTAGTCAATTTCATTTTCACTTTAAACACATACACTCTCTCTCTCTAAAATATCTCTCTATGTGTTTCTCTCTCTAGAAACTAGCCCAATCACAAGAATCATCACCCGTGTTATGAATTAAACGATCCTACAAAGTATTAACATATTTTGGACGACATGTTCCTTATGATATCATTATCAACCAAAGATGATGATTTGAATTCGGATAGACTTTCGTCAAGGGTTGTATTGAGAGATTCCTAAATCCTCAAAGTTTCTTTGTTAAGCATTATGTATGCTTTTCATGTGGTGTTTAAGGAAAAACATTATTGTAAGACTTTAGGTCGAACTAAATGTTAACGATAAGGATGATTTGTTAAGAAGACATACTCTAAATGTGACATTTGAAAGTAGATGAATGTCACTTAATATCATGACGAGATATGCCAAAATATATACTCTAAAAGAGTTTAAAAAATAAGATGAAGATGAAAATGATACGCTCCTGGATGTGAATGAAAATGATTTCTTAAAGTGGAAAATTGAGGAAGGATGAGCGTGAATGGAGAGGGAAGGTGTTGACTAAAGGTTGACAAAGACAGTTTAGATTAATATATTGTTTGCACTGACGATGACAAACATGGTATGTTAAAGTGATGTGCATGTTATCCTATAGGGACAAAGGTGGATGATTGTGAATCCATAGATTTGTTAGGTGTTTTACGGTTGTCAATGTTGACGAACAAATGTGGATATGTGAAAAGAGATGGTAGTTCTTTCATGGTGGCATCATCATCCAATATCTAGTGCCTTATTGATGAACTAGAATTTATGCAAAAGAGTTAATATTGTTGGTTGTGGAAGACTTAATTTATGGTTGCTGTAGATGTTTTGTGACTACATTTACACTAAAAAATAACAAAACCAAGATGATAAGATGACAAGGCAGAACAAGTTTGCGAGGGATGAATTTACATGCATAGTGTATTGATTGAGGTCAAATTTGCAATCACAGTGTAAATGACATGCTAAAACTGTACACATTGTCTTGATTGGACCGTCAACTACATTTACTTTCGTTTAGTTTGAGTTTTTAGCGGTGAACCCCTATCGATTGTGTGGAGTAATGGTTTTACACTAAATAGGACAATTAATATTACATTGATATTTGTGAGGGTATAATGTTTTTACTCACTATTTTGTTCAACATAAATAATATGGTGGTAAATTACACTGTTTTATAATGTACACGTATATTGTAGTTATCTTGTTACAACGTTGGTCCCTTTGTGATTTGCTTTATCCGTTTTTGCTATTTAAAGGGTCAAACCCTTAGGCATTTGCATACCCAAAAACCCAGTGAAGCAAATAACAGAGTTTAGATTAACTTAAAAAAAATGGCTGGTTTTCCATGTCTAGATAAACTCGCCATGTCTGCTAATTCTAGGTCTATATTTGATGGAATGATGGTATACATTAAAAGGGAAACGAAGATTGTTCTTGAGTTTGCAGCCAATCTACACAACTTAGGGGTGCAGTTTATAGACCGCACAAATGATAGGAAGCTGTTTATAAGTGAACTTGAAGGAGTGCCAACATCATTGATGTCCTACAATTGCTGTCAGTTTCCACACCAAGGTCAAGATAATGATTTTATTAAATTGTTAGAGCTCAGGAAGATGATCGCTTAAACTTATCATCAAATGCATAAAAGGATTGATTTTGTTTCAGTTATGAAAAATATGTTTTTGGGTTATTCATGTGTGGGTTAGGTTGTGATTTCGTTGAAGATGGTTGGTTTAGATTTGGGTTAGGGTCTGGTTAATAGAGTCAGGTGGTTCTTTTGTTTATGCCTACTTTGTGTAATTATGCCTTTTGTTGTTTTTCAAGTTAGTGTTTATGTAAAAACTTTGTTTGGTCTCTTAAAAGTGTGATGTTAATTATCCATTTGGTTCTTTAAACATTGTGAGGTTATTAATTATTGCTCATATACAACTTGGGAATTTATGAGTTAAGTACATGTTTGGTACTTTGTGTAATTTTGACCAGTCTTTGACTGATTTCCAATCCTATTGCACGTTAACTTCGTGGCCATTTTAGTCCAACCACTTTCATTTCCAAACTGCATATTGTTATAAGTTCATTTCCAATCTGCAAATTGCAACACTAATCTAAACTACAAGTTGTTACAAATTGATAACCAAACTGCAACACTAATCTTTTCGCACCACGAAATTCAGATTAATGACCTAAACATTATGTTATGTAAAATGAATTTCTTAAACATCACAAATACAACATTTGATGCAAATGACTTTTGGTTGTCTACTCTGTATCTTGATTAATATAGGAAAAACAATTATTTTAAAAAATTTCAAATATGGTCCCTCAAGAATCTTATGGAAGTGGTTGGACTAAAATGCCCCCGACGCTAACGTGCAATCAGATGGGAAATCGCTATGACTGGTCAACCCAATTTGGAAAGCCACATGGACCATTGGTTCTAAAGGTGCACTCCCACGTGGACAAGAAAGAATGTATCTTACATCGTTGGTCCCTAAGGTTAGTTTGGTCTATTTTCCTTTCCCGTGTTTGATGTATCTTCCAAAGGAAGATTTCTTTAGGGACTACGCGTGTACTATTAGTGTTATTAATGAAATTGACATAGAGCCTGTGAATGTCAGTCACTTAGCCGTCATGTTTGTGATATCTAATTATTAGATTCACTATGGAACCACTAACATTACTTGGTTTTTGCTATTTAAGGGTAGTTACCCAAATCATTTTCAAACCATATACAACCTAACACAGCCAAAAACATCAAAAAGACCAATGGCCTTCCCATGTCTACAACAGCTTGCAGCGACGGTTAGGTACCGTGTTGATAGAGAGTTTACTATCTACGAGATGATGATAGGGTGTTTTGTTTGGACGGTTAGGTACCGTGTTGATACTGAGGACTTTATGACTCCCTTTCCAGAAGGTTGGTTAATTTGGTCTACTCTATGGAGCATTGTTTTGGGAGAAAGGGAACAAGATTATTTTTTGGTGATCAACTTGTCTAGAAAGGTTGTACACTATAACCTAATATCAAAGACTTTCAATGAGATCTATGATTATGGATTTAATCAACTTGATGATAACCAACATGATGATGCTGATGCTGATGATGATGATGATGATGATGATGAGCTCCTTCAGCAATTTCAAGCTGAACATAACGTTTATGAGTTCATATCGTCTTTTACAAGTGTGTGATCATACTGTCTTTTGCAAGTGTTTGGACCATTCTATGCTTTTGTTTGTTCAAGTAATATATTTATAACTTTGACTTTTACTAGTCAACATGGGTGTACACAAGTCAAAATGGATTAGGATATGAACACAAATTATGCTGCATTTTTACTTTAAAAAATCATTCTAGTATAAGCACCATTTGTAAAATGCACAAACAATTAAGTTATAGTAACCACTATAAAGTTAAGAATATCCAAAAGAAGCAAAGTTAAATGTACCAAGACCAAAACAACAATGTTAAAGTTACATGTTTTTTCACTTAACCAAAAAATGAACATACACCACCTTCACAAACACATGCCAAGCTTCACAAACATAAATTAAAGTTCCTACATCATCTTCCTTTCACCTTTCCTCCTTACATTTGAACTTCCTCTAACATCTTCTTTGGATCTTTTAATTCTAAATTCCTTTTTCAGAATTTGTTGCCAAGTTGTAACAGGTGCAAGGCCTAAGACGCAATTCGTCACTGGAGGTGGCCTTTCTGTTGGAACTACAAGAGTTGTACAGGTTGAGCATGTTCTAGGTGTTGTGGATGCAAGATGTTTTGACCTTGATTTGGGTTTTTTAGATTTTGTGATTGCTACATTTCTAAAGCTTGACCCTCGTCTACCTTTATAAACAGTCATCTACTCATCTGAACTTAAACCATCATACCACTGTATAATCTCTGATGGAATAGTAGCTTTTTTTCTTTTGTAGAGCTTGACCCTTGTTTACCATCAAAAGCAAATTGAGTAGAAAGAACAGCTAGAAAAAGAGCAGGCATAAAGAGCTCATGGATTTAAACTTAAGTCCACAGATGCT
>BQNB010123877.1:0-20026 GCA_026074375.1 Tanacetum coccineum
TAGGAGTAACTATACAAGGGTGAATTACAATTATTATGCTCAAAAGTCTCACCCTAGTGCTCAAAGGAACATGGTTCCAAAAGCAGTTTCAATGAAAAATGGCCTAAGACTACTTAATACTGCTAGGCCTGAAGCTGCTAGAGATCATCAGAAGAGCTACGCAAATAATAGAAGAAAACCTTTAGAGTTTCAAGTTGGTGATCATGTAATGTTGAAAGTCTCACCTTGGAAAGGTGTAGTGCGATTTGGAAAGAAAGGAAAGTTAGCTCCAAGATTTGTAGGACCTTTCGAGATCCTCGAGAGGATTGGTTCTCTGGCATATAGGTTGAGATTACCTAAAGAATTGAATGGTGTGCATGACATGTTTCATGTGTCAAATCTAAAGAAGTGTTAAGCTAATGCAAATTTGCATGTGTCGTTGGATGAGATTAAGGTAGATAAGACCTTACATTTTGTAGAAGAGCCTTTAGAGATTATGGACCATGAGGTCAAGACACTTAAGCGTAGTAAGATACTTATTGTGAAAGTGCGGTGGAATTCTAAACACGGACCAGAGTTTACCTGGGAACGTGAGGATCATATGAAGGCTAAGTATCCCCAATTTTTTGAGAATGCTATTGTCGAGACTAATGGTTAAATCTCGGGATGAGATTTCCTAAAGGAGGGGATACTATGATATATAAGATTTTAGCAGGTTAGTTAAAGCCCGTATAATTCAGTTTATGTGTGTCATTATTTGTTTTATGTGTTTTATGTGTTTTATATGTGTATGAGATGGAAGTACATGAGTGATGAATCATGGTACTTGTGGAAATGAAATCATTTGAAAGCTTTGCGTAGTTTCAAATGTCGTGTACGTAATATTCTGTATACGTACTATGTATATGTAATTCATATTATATATATTAGTTTAGTATTTTATAGATTGTAGAGTACTTTCTATTTTTAAAAATAGTTAGAATCGAAGGTTAGTTTGAAAACTAGTTAGAAAACGTTTTAAGGTGTTTAGCAAAATAATTAAAAATTTGGTTTTACTTTGATATTAAAGTAAATGTATGACCAATAAACAAAAGAAAAAAATATAATTAAAAAGGGGTGGTTGTGTGATCGGTCGGGAACAAGTATACACTGGGAAAAAAAAAAAGGGCAAGAATCCCAATTTGATTACAACTTATTTTTAATCACTATCTTTTCCTAAGCTATAAATACAAAGCATAACTTAATTCAAACATCATTTTTTCTCTCTCCTCTTCCTTGGCCGGTTCAACAACACAAAAAAAAAGAACAAAGGGAAACCCAAAATTTTTTAGGGTTTTGATTTTTAAGAGTTAAGGTAATGTTTTCTAAATCCTTTTTCAATTCAATTGATTTTATTTAACGTAACAATCATTAAGGATGGATTAAGTTATTGTTAATAATATTTAATTAAGAGGTTTTGATAATCAAAAATCGTTTTAGGGTTAATAATTAGGGTTATGGGTAAGTTAATTAGGGTTAATTATGTTAAATTCGGAATAGAAATCTAGGCAGAATTTTAGGTCATCTTGCGGGAGCCATATCTCGGTCATATGGATAGCTTTTATTGATTTTATTGAGGCTAAAATTAACTACAGAGAGTCTACTTTCCAACCCAAGTGGTTTCATGAATTAAAAGTGAGTGGAAGTTAGTTAAATTAATCAAACAAGATTCGTTGTCAAAACTGAGTTTTTGGGGCTGATTCTGAGTTATGTTTGTGAGGTCAAACCATATCAAAACGTATTTTTAATTAATGGGCTTGTTACTGTAGCAATTTCATGATATTTATGATTTTATAAGAATTTTTGTAGAATTTTCCTAAGTGCTTAAATGGGTCTGCTCAAGCTAAACGTTTTGAAGGTCGAATCAAGTCAAATTCTGGACTCTTTGTGATGTTGAATTTTTATAAAATGGTTACACTCACTATTATTTTTATCCAAAAATCGTAGAAGCTCACAACTCATTAGGGAGCTATAGAATGTGAGGAGAAGAACCAATTAGGTGTTTAATTTAGAGTCATCTTGTGACTATAAAAACTGAGTAAAAAGCAGAAAGTTGGGAAGTAAAGTTTGTGAGGTAATTTGAGCTTAGCAAGTATGAGGAGTATATAGAAGAGTTGAATCAAGATAGGATATAGAGTATCCATTGTTGTGATTGTTACATCGACTTGGGTGTGTGACCTAATCGATGGTAACATATGTGTGTATTATTTTGTTTAGATTCTTTGCAAGATTAAGTGAAGGAATTGGAATTTGCTTTGCATCAGGTGAGTTTTACAGTCCCACTTTTTACTTATATTTTAGGATGGAAATGATGCAAAGTATTTTTAAATTATGAACGTAATATGTGTTTTTAAGTGTCGAACTATATGATTGCTATGTGATATTAATTGTGGTAAGGCATGTGTATGTGAGGATGACATGACCTTGTGTGAGACCCGAACAGACTTAACTAGTCAAGTGGGTCAGTCTTGGCCGGAGATATTATAGGACAGAGGGGTACGATCCACCCCAGATATATGTGAATTTATTTTGTGATAGAATAGCCAAGCATATATGTTTGTAAATGTTGTTTTTGTTGATCGCAGTGTCATAAGTGAGTCTTAAACCTGTAACTCACACCTACAATTATGTTGACGTTTTTAGCATCATTTTTAGGCGAGCAAAACATGTGAAGAGTTAGGAAGAGGAGTTAGCTAGACCATAGGCTTGCATGCGGAGTCTATGATTTATCTGTTTTAGTTTTCATTTGAACTTGTCATATTTTGTTCTTCATGCATTATATGTTGGATTATTGTTTTGGGCGTTGTCATAACACGCTTTGGATCTTGAAGTTTATTGAATGTCATTTTTAGTTTTCTCTATTTTGACGCCTTATGTTGTGATGATGCCTATTGTTCATGCCTTGCGATTCCGCCTTGGCGGGGTGTGACATTTCATAGCAAAACATCTTCCAAGATAGGATTTTACATCTTGTAACATTGGAATATTGTTTCCCATGATCAATAAGTCATCGACATATAAGATTAGGAAAGTGACATAACTCCCAGTAGCTTTTACATATACACATGGATCATCACGATTTTGACTGAATCCAAATTTCTTAATTTCATCATCAAATCGTTTATTCCATTGCCTGGATGCTTGCTTAAGTCCATAAATGGAACGCTTGAGCTTGCATACTCAGTTTGGAAATTTTTGGTTAACAAAACCCTCAGTTTGCTCTATATATACCTCTTCATTGAGATATCCATTGAGGAAGGCAGTTTTGACATCTATTTGCTAAATCTCATAGTCATAAAACGCAGCTATGGCTATAAGAATCCTAATTGCTCTAATGTCTGCAACAAGAGAAAAAGTTTCTTCATAATTAATCCCTAGGGTTTGAGTGAAGCCCTTTGCTACCAGACGAGCTTTATAGGTGTGTACTGCTCCATCCATGTCGGTCTTCTTTTTGAAGAGCCATTTATGACCAACGGTTTTTTCGTCAGGAGGAAGATCAACTAACTCCCAAACTTTGTTGTCTTTCATGGATTGCATCTCCACATTCATAGCATTAAGCCATTTGTTAGATTTAGGATCCAATAATGCGGCTTTATAGTTAGCGGGTTAATTGAGATCCCCTAACTCATGTTCCTCAACATCGATGTATAAACACATTCGATCTGGGGCACGGCGTGTCCTTGTGGACCTACGAATGAGATTGATATCACTTTGAGGTTCATTAATTTATTGATCACCCTCTTCATGATATAAGCTAGTGTCTACAAAAGGATGCGTATCTTCTTCTTAAATGATTTCAAGATCTTCTAGACTCCCACTTGCTTCTTGATTTATAAGACTATTCTCAAGGAATTCAGCATTCCGAGCAATAAAGACTTTGTTCTCAGGTAGGTAGTAGAAAGAATATCCCATCGTTTCCTTTGGGTATCCTATAAAGATACACTTAATAGATCTGGGTTCCAGTTTGTCAGGTTTGGGAAGTGTATCACGCTTAACTAGTGCCTCATAACCCTAGACTTTTAAGTAAGACAACTTAGGGGCTTGCCCATGCCATACTTCGTATGGTGTCTTATCAACCTTCTTAGTTTGAATCATGTTGAGAATGCGTGCAACAGACTCAAGGGCATAATCCCAAAAGGACTTTGGAAAAGTAGTTTGACTCATCATGGAGCGAACCATGTCTATCAGTGTTCGATTTCTCCTCTCAGATACTCCATTCATTTGTGGCGTATAAGGAGAAGTTTGATGGGCAATAATCCCATGCTCCTTTAGATGATCCAAAAACTCTTGACTCATATATTCACCTCTACGATCAGAACGTAGTGACTTAATGGTCTTCCCGAGTTGGTTTTCTACTTCCTTTTGAAATACTTTAAAAGTTTTTCAAACACTTATGCTCTTGTTTAAGCAAGTAAACATAGCACATAACCGACTAAGTCGTCAGGTAAAAGTGACGAATAAGTTAGTAAGCTCCTTGTCTTGACATAATCTTAAATGGACCACATACATCGGTGTGGATTAGTCCAGGTAGATCTTTGGCCCTTTCCAATTGATGTGAATAAGGTTTTCTTGCCATCTTTCCAGACATATGAAGAATACACTTTTCAAAAGACTTGATGTCAGTTGAATCGAGAAGTCCATCATGTTGCAACTTCTCTATGCATTTCTTGCTAATCTGTCCAAGATGACAATGCCACAAAAGAGCAGAGTCCAAGTTAAGCTTGGCTCTTTTATTGTTAACAGCAAACATAGAACTATCATTTGTATTAGAAGAAGACATAAACAATTTCATAAATATCATAATGTGAGATAGCATTAAATAAATCAAATTATTCTTAGAAACAAAAATTAAATTATCATTCTCAAAGTAGTTAACAAAACTATCCTTGTACAAACGTGAAACTGAAATGATGCCTCTAGTAATAAAGGGCGCATAATGACAATTATGTAAATCTAAAACAAGTCCACTAGGAAGACACAAGTGAAATTCTCCAGTAGCTTCAACTGCTGCACGATGACCATCGCCCACGTACAGACTTAAAGCTCCTGGCTTCAGTTTCTTACTTCCCCTGAGACCCTGAGTAGTTATACAGATATGAGTACCACAACCCGTATCGTAAACCCAAGATGTACTAGGAAAAGAATAGAGTTCTATGGTGAAAATACCTGAAGTGCTAGCTCCTTGAGATAACTTCTTCTTTTTCATCAACTCGACGAGATAAATGGGACAATTCCTTCTCCAGTGACCTACTTTACTACATTGGTGGCAAATGGCGTCGTTTATTGAATTATCCTTCTAGGGTGTTGGAGGATTCTTGGGTTTGGGAGAAAAAGATGACGCAGGCACAAGTGCATTGCCCATCTTTTCTCTGCCTTTCCTTTGATTCCCCTTAGCAGCCTTATGCGATTTTTCTTTTGGTTTTTCTAGATTTTTCTTGCTCTTATAGCATGAAGAGCAGATGCAACTTCTTTTGGAGGCATAGTTTGCTCATGTAGCTTCAGCATAGCATGCAACTCAGTCACGGTCTTCCCCATGCTATGCATGTTATAATTCTGCACAAAACCATCATATTCCTTTCTCAGTGAGACCAAGATAAGGCTTACAGAAAGGTTTTGAGTCATGGCATGACCGAGACGTTCCAAGTTGTCTATATAGCTCTTCATTTTGAGAACGTAAGAGCTAACAGACTGTCCTTCTTTCTGTTTGCACGCGTGGAATTCTCGCACGGTCTGAAGAAGTTCCTGATCTGCCTGTTGTGCATACAACGTTTTTAGTTCCTTTAGCATATCATATGCACCAAGGTGTTCCAGATTCTTTTGGATATCTGGGTCCATGGTCATAAGCATTAGACCAGCAATTTCCTTCGAAGCCTTGACCCAAGCAGTGTGGGTGTTAAGGACATCCGGAGGAAGTACTTGTCCTTCAGCTGGAACTGGCATAGCAGGTATTGGCTGCTCTAGGAATGGTAACTTGTCTTCAACAAAGAGCACAATCCGAAGATTGCGATACCATTCCATGAAGTTGATTCCAGTTAGTTTTTGTTTTTCAAAAAATGTCATGAATAACGAATTGTTTACTACGGTGGTAGTCATCTACAATTTAGAAAAAGTTCAATTTATTAGTATTTTCGATAATTAAATTCTTAATAGAATTAACTACCCAATTAATTTACTAATTAAGACTAAGATCCAACTTGACCTCCCACTTATTAACCAGAGGTTCTGTGACCAGTTGTAGCAAACAAGTAGGGCAATGAGAGTAAGCATATGAGCGTTTAATTGCATTTAATGCAAACCTTACGTTTTATCGAGGACAGTCATAACATTAGTAATCATATAATAATGTCATGAGCATGTTTAGTTCTCATCTTATGCCTCAAGTCCGATGTCTGACCAGGTAACCGGATTTAAGTCCACCAAGCAAGAACGCACAAAAATAGTTAGAGGTCTGACTAGTGAACCAAATTTGCCATGGGTTGGAATGACCCTGAGGTCTAACCAGAGAGGCCAAGTTAAATGCACGTGTTCTTGGTTCGGTGGCATTGACTTAAAATTTTCATAGGGGTATTCACATAAATGTGTTAAAAGCGTGTACAAAGAGGCATGCAAAACAACTTTGTAGCACTAATTTTTAAAAACCTTTTATAAATGACATTGTAGTGATACATTGGTTCTCGGTAACTCTAATCGAACACACAAAGAAGCGGAGAACCAGGTTTGCGCGAAGCTTATTAAAAACCTGGATTCTTTAGGAATGTCCACCTTAAACTTCTCTTATAGTTTGTTCTAGTAAGTGAGTCGTACTTCTCAATAATCCATAACGTCTAGTTTTTAATTATTCTTGAAATCAAGTTTCATAGTTTAGAGTCTTATTAATTTTCTCAAAATCAAATTTTGCACGAAACAAATAATAGGTCACAATGAACATGTATTTTGGCGTGTAATTAATAGACTAGTTTTTATATTATCTTTCTCTTTAAGTGTTAGTCCATATTACATACATATTAGGTGTGATCAAGTAAAAATATGCACATAAAAGACTAAAACTAAAGATGACATTCAATAAACAAGTAAACATGTAGAATCCGAGTTCTGTTGCGAGACTTCCCTAATTGGAGAACCATAAGACCCTCACTAGGTTTTCATCAATGTGCCTAGATCACCCCATTCATCACAAAAGTGATTGAGTAGGTCTTATGGCCGAAAAATGAAACAAAATCAGACTACATATATAAAAGAACTAGTTTTAATTTCCAAAAATAAAAATCAAGATCTTTTAAATAAATAGTGTGATCTACTATAAAAAGGAAACAAATCTACTAAATTAACAATTTAATTCTTATTTCTTTTTAACAATTAATAGTTTTCAAGATCTAGATCTACAAATTTTATTTAATTATGGCAATGATTTGCATAATCTTTGCCATATTTGCAAGAAAACAACAAATAAAATATGAAGTGCAGCAGATCAAGCATATGAATTAAATCTAGGTGTGTACAATTCAATACATGATGTAATTCAAAACGTGTAACCTTAATGCCAAAACGAGTTGACTCGTTATGCCACTGTTGAGATTTAACAAACTAGGTAACCAAGTTAGCTATGAGTACGCAGCAGAATAGATATAGTTTTAGCACAAAGATTAACACATAATAAAAGGAAGAAAACTAACCTTTAAGCTCTAGATCCTGAAAATGAATTAGCAGTTAAATTACTGCCTCTATGGTTGCTCACACAAACACGTCAACCAAGTATGAGTTGATTACTAGTCTACCTTCACGATCCAAACACCACGTGTAGAATCTATTCCCAAACGCACCACTTAAGCTAGAACCAAAAACTAATTAAACCCTAATTCCCTAATTCGGTTAGGGTTTAATCGAAAACCAAACAAACCCTAAATCGATTAGGGTTTTAATCTAAAACAAAAAATCCCTTAAGAGGGTTTTATGTGTTTCCGAGCAACGAGAATACCAAACGATCATCGTATGTCGATCTTGAATCGTCAAACAAGGAAGACAAGAAAGAACCAAAAAACCCCTTGAGGGTTTTACAGAATTCGGTGAGGGGAAGAACCAAAAAACTAAAAGAGGGTTTTAGGGTTTCGGTTAAGGTTTTGGGTGGAGGAGGGAGCACCAAAAATTATCTTGGTGATTTTAGGGATTGAGTGGAATCAATAATGAGGTATGGGGTGAGGGTTTATATAGGCCTCCAACCCTAATTCTTGTCAAACAAGAAAACCTCATTGTTTCCTTTTTCCCCCTCTCTATAACCGACCTAAACAACCTTTCTAGAACCCCTATGGAGTTCGACCAAACTATGGCCCCTTGGGTTCGGGTTTTGTCTGGTTTAGTCCCTTGGTTTTTAATATTTAAACATACGTTAATTTAGTTAGTCAAGTAACGGTATTAACGACTATTTAAATACTTTCATGAAGTAAAACATACTCTATGTGTTTAACGCGTGTGCCCCCAATAGGTTCATGTATTTCTAACGTATAACTTGCGGAACCAACTAACATATTCCAACATTAACTGCCACCTTTTCAATACCAACTAACTCGGAGTGAGAAAGTCGATAAATAACGTGTTTAGTCTTTGTGAGAATTGAAACATAAATCTTTTAAGAGATTTTGAGTGGCTAGGGAGGGTTGTGCATTGCATCACTGGGTCCATAATGTCTGTCTTCAATGTCAACAATCATCATTGTGATTCTGACAGCATATGTATTGACTCGATTTCTGCCTAAGGGTAAGGAGGGATTCTTTCTTTTCACCCTTTATCTGTATATTTCTTTTTCATTCTTTAACCCCTTCAATGCTTACCAAGACATCATTACTAACACCTTGTTGGGTTTGTTCCAGTGTGAGCTCTGTCTTAGTCCGCATTATTCCTCATTCTTACTTTTACTCCTTTTATCATACTTTAGGACTTCTATACTAACTAATGGAATGTCCTTGGGTAGATCCTTCCGGTTCTGGCTGGATCATGGAACAGATACCTAATCTTAACCACCTTATAACTCCATAAAATTAAATACATGGTCAGTCTTTTAGGTATCTCCATTCTTGCTATTAAAATGATTTTGAAAAACCAATCAAGGTACTTGTGATATAAATCAAAGCTTTTGTACCTTGATGTTTTCATCTTTTGAAAATGATCCCTCTGCATATGTGCATTGATTATCGTAAGCCTTTTTCACATATAAGGGAGAAGCCAACACTTGAGTCCTTTTAGATCACATTTATTAGTTGCATAGTTTTAATTACATTTTCTCTCCTTATCTAAAATGTTATTTTTTTATATTTGGGATATCAATTGATTAAGACTGTACGGGAGAGAGATGTTACTAATTAGCAAGCTTATTTGGAACCTTTTAATGCTCCCCCCTTAATTATTGAGGGAAGGATATAGTGTTAGGTACAAATTTTGAAAGATTTTGAATTTAATGAAAAATTCATGAAAAATTGTACTTAACACATATATACTTATATTTGTACACTACATATTTATATGTTATACAAGATAAGATATGAGACACGACCTTACATGTTTAAACCAAGTATGACCTAGTCATACTGTCCTTTGCAGCAGTCGTTTGTTGGTCTCTATTTTTCTGCCACTAACCAACACTTTTAAGATTCTCAGAACCCGTCTTTTAAACAGCAGATCATCAATCTTGTTCAGCATGTTGCCTGTGCGTTTCTTATCCTTTGTTGTCCACTCCCTCAAAGGCATATCTTTGTTGTAACCAAACTTGAAGTTCAGTAGCCTTTCACGAATAATTTTACGAACATATTAGAGAGTCCTGTCACAAAACTTGTAGATCTCATCAACACGCATCAGCCTTTTCTTCTTGCTCTTGTCTTTATAGATAAACCTCGGTGGATCAAAGTTTGGAGTGTATGGTTGTTTGACTGAGATATGTAGACATGTTCTTTAAGACTTGGTTAAGTTGAGCTTTCTTTGATAACTTTCAACACCTAGCTGAACGTCTTCAACCCTGTTCTTAACAATGAATCCTCGAGTGAACATTTTGAGAGCAGTGACAAAGTCCACAATCACATCATCGTCAAGGTTGAAGAGCTTGTTTTGAGCAATCAGGATCAACATGTCTTCAATGTAATTTAGGTGTAAGTCCGGAAAGTCGCCTTCTTTAAACTTGTAAAGTTTCTGATCTGCTCGCCTTATAACGATCTCTTCCAAATAGCCATAACCAGATTTCTTTTCAACCTTAACACTGACAACACTCAAAATTCTCATAGTTGAGAATACTTCATGTTTGGACTTTCGATTGATCATAGCTCTGTAGAACAGTTGACGTTGTGGTCCCTAGTGAGATATTCTGATAGCAGCATCCTTGTCATAGGCAATACTGAATGAACTTCATAGTGTTGGAATAATGTCTTCAATACCTTCCAATGTATACCTTGTAGCTGGTGTCTTTGTAATGGAAGAGGAGTACGATCTCTCTTTGTTTCCTGCTTTCAAGTATTCAAGATCATTATTAAAGAAGAATTCAACAGGAATTGTAAGTCGACCTTCTTTGTCTTGCAGGGGTAAAGGCTTGCTCATATCAACTAGGCTTTTGTGACCTTCAAGGTTTTCCCAGTCGATTTGATCTGTCAAAGCACGATAGCATTCCTCCATATTGTACTCCAATTCAACACAGCTTTTGTAGGTACCTTTGAGTAGATTGAACGCTAGACCCACTAGATCTGCCCTTGTGATCTTGTTTAATTTGAGACGATTCATGGCAAATGCAGAAAAATCAATAGAAGTACTCATCAACTCATCAAACGTGAGTGGAGGCTTCTAAGCTTGTATCATCTCATTAAACCACGACTGTTCTGGAGCAGTATCAACGGTTTTGATTGTATTCTAGTCCAGATCAAGTATCTCAGGCCTTGGAGATTTCTTAAACTAATTTTGGAATCTTTGGAATGGCATCTGCTTGTGGCTCATCAACATCATTAGCTACATCGTCAAGGTTTGGCAATTCGACATCCATTTTCACTATGTGCTTAGTTTCGTGAACTGATTTGTCTGCAGATACAGATTTACCAGATTGGGAAGTAGTGGATGGAGTTTTACATTTAGCAGATTCCTTAGATTTCGAGGATTTCTTTGAAGGTTCAGCATATTTTCCAATTCTTCTCTTCTTCATCCCTTGGTCTGATCCAGCAAAAAGGGTCTTGATCTTTATCATCATGCCATCTTTTCCTTTAAGAATCAGGATTCACAGCAAGCCTATCAATGTCATTTTCATCTACATGTAAGGACTGTATTAGTGTATCATACAGATCCTTATGTGATGGATGTTTTTCATGTGACTTGGATGCCATCATCATTTTGAACAAGATCTCCTTTTGCTTGTGTTCATCGTCAACAGCTTGATCATGTGGTGTTGTTGAGTACTTTGGTATTTTCTCTTGTGCCGCATGTTCTTGGTTGACCTTTATGAACTTTGACACATCATCCTGAGAGACTTGCAGGTTAGGGTCTTTGGTGTGTGTTTGGCCAATTGTTTTTTGAGAAAATTATTGTCTTAGTTCTTTGGTATGTCTCTGGAGAACCTTTTAAAGAGTGTCTTCGAGAGTTGATCCAAGATACTTATTCATTACTTCTGGTACTTCAGACTTGAGGGATTCACGGATTGCTAGAGTACGATCCACTTATTTGAGTTCTTTTACATCTTTTTCCAATTCAAAAACTCTTTGGATGGCATCATTAAGTGCTTTAGAGCTGGGAACTAGAGCAGATGGAATTACCGAAGCTGGTAGTGGAGGTGCTGGTGGTGTAGTTAGTAGAATTTGTGATGGTTCAGGAATGACAGACACTTTGACAGCATGAAATGGTTCTTGCTAAATATTAGGTACATATTGTTGGATTTGAATATCCAATAAAGAGTTTATCTCTACTTTTGCATTTTCTTAAATTGTACCAATAAGAGACACATTAGGAGAATTAAGAAACTGATTACCAAAGTTGGAAGAAATAGAGTAACTAGAGGTGGATTGAAGCAGATTGGGCTTATCTTTGTGAGTTGTAGAGACAAGAACCCCTACTTGTTCATTCCCAACTTGTTTATCTCCTTGTTGCTCTTCATCAGCCTTGAGTTCTTCATCGGCCTTTTGTTTATCAACTTCTTCAGCAATTTCTTCTTCTGCTTCTTTAGCAATATTGATTTCTGCTACGCCTTTTACCTGATCTTCAACATCTGTGTTAGTCCTTTCATCACCAGTCTTTTCAATATCGATACTCACATCATCTTCTTCATCATCATCCTTAGTTTCATCATCATCAGTGGATACCCTTGGTATGTCTTTGATTATCTCATCTTTGTCATCAAATAGAAATGTCTCATCGTTAGTGGAACCCCAATCTTTAAAAGCATCTTGAGCTTCACCTTTTATCTTCTGACTCATCCAAAATCTCTGATGAAGTACCAGCTCCTTCATCTGAGTCTGTAGATTTTTTTGTTGGCTCATCTGAAACCTCTGGTCTAAGACTAGCTCCTTCACTTGAGCCACCAGATTGGTGCTGAAATCTGCTTGTACGCTTGCTAGCCTTTATTGCTTTCTAAGTGTCAATTTCAAATTGTGCTGCTTCAGAAAGTAATTCAATACCTTTTAGTTTTTGAGACTGATTTGTGGATTTCTTCTTTTAGACTTGTAAAGTATCTTGTATGATGACACCTTTGGGTTTTCTTCTGATTAGCTTTTCTTCTTCTTCCTCTGATTCTTCATCACATACTTATCACGGATTGACACTTTCTTCTTTGGCCCTTTCTTTTTAGAAGCAGAAGTTGCCTTCTTTGGAATGACAGTAGCTTTGGTTCCCTGTGCTCATTTGCCTTTTCCTATCTTTGGAGGAATTAAGCCACTGGATAGGCAAATGAATATCTAGTAAGCTTCAAAGTTCTGGATATCATCAATTATCAATGTGTATAGAAAAGACTTTCCATATACTTGGTGAATATCTCCTTTACTGATGAACTTTAACCTATCCAACACATCATCATTGTCAGTTGTGTGGTAAGGCGAACCTTGCCTCTTGGAAATAGATTTGTGTTGACACATGAAGTAGTGTATGATGGCTTTGGTGAACCTATGATAGGGCATGATCTCACGTCTTCTGACCTTTGACTATCTGTTTTCAATTTGATATTGAAGATCTTCCCAAATCAAGGCAGCATAATCAACATTCGCCTTATGGTTAATACCCCACAAAATTTCAATTCTTGACAGTCAGAGTCTATCATTGCTAAATATTTTCCCCGATAAGCATATGTTGATGATAGCTCTAAAGGTTCTCCATGGTTGATGCATGTGATCAACAAATAATTCAGAGATGTTTTTTTAGTGAACCATTGTAGCCCAGATCAAGAAGAAAGTCCATGAGAGAATCATTTGATAGAGGCACGGTGAATTCCTGATTCTAAAATCTTGGAAAATATCAAGGATCTTTCAAAACAATTCAACATCAATTTGATACATCTTGTTGTCGATGTCAAACACATAAAAAGAAGATTTCTTGACCATTTTGATAGTGAACCAAAACTATTGCATGTAGATAAAAGGTACATCAGCCGTAATAAGAAAGGCGGTGTAGCATGGAGTGTTCTTGATGATATCTAAGATGACTTGATAGGTTTCCTCCTTTTGAGTTAAGGTTGGATCCATTCTGAAGTTGCTTTTTCCAATCTTGACTCGGTCTTCAGTAGGAACCAATTTCTCATCACGGGCGGCTTGTTGAGCTTTATCTTGTTTCATGATTCTGCTTAAGAGTTATCCAATACAGTTTATATACAATACATATATATGTATGTTACTGATTAGATTAACTTTCCTTGTTGTTGTGATTGGATTTTAAGTGACTTTGTGTTTATGTTTCAAGTGATTAAGTCTGATTTGACACACATTTTGAGAAATTAACTTAGGTCTATGGTCACAATGGTTAAACTAGTAAAAGATAACATTTTGGTTAAAGTCTATCCAAGTTAAACATTCAATGAGTGTCTAATGGTCAAACAGGTCAATTTTGGTCAACCTTGATTGTTTGTCATGGTTTGTAGGGTGTTTACAAAATTTCGAGAGAGTTTCTTTTCATAATTTGACATATTTCATAGAAATTAACCCCCTATCATACATATTTCGCAGACATACACAGATACGTATTTCGCAGAAACTAATAAGACATATACCGCAGTCAAGCATTAAACATATTTTTTTGAAAGTTACAAAACATATTTCGCAGTCAATGTTTAAAACATATTCTGCAGTGACAGACAAAAACATATTTCGCAGTGACAGACAAAAACATATTCTGCAGACAAAACAGATAAATATATTCCGCAGAGAAAGATAATCATATTCCGCACTGAAAGTCAAAGACATGTTCCGCAGAATTCATAATTAGCATATTCCGCAGCATTCAAAGAAAATATCTTGACCCATAATATTTGACACTTTTAGCATGCAAACTTAGTTCATAAACAATATTTATCACTTAAATATAATCTATTTATCACTTAAATCCATAAAGAACAACATTCAAGACCCTTTGGATCCTTTTGAGCATTTTAAGGTTTAATCCAAAAATGTATCTAAGCATGAACCATTAGGAAACCTTTATAAACATGACTAGAGGGCTTATAATTACATCTAAACCAGTTATACACAAAAACAAGTATCCAAACACCTTTTATGCATAATTCGCAGCCAAGAACTTACGAAAAAATCCAAGATTATCCTTATGGGTTCTTAGCAACACAAATATTTGTTCTATCACTTTCACATAACTCATATTCAATAAATGATCACAAACCCACAAACATTTGACCCCTAACACAGTTTTCACATAAATTTTGACCTCAAAAATTATCATAACTCGCTAACGAGTTTGAATTAGCCAAAACTGTTTCTAAAGCATATAAACCAATCCAAGACGAACAAAAACCCCCCCACTTTATTTAGACTCAATCACAAATTTTTTCTTAGGAACCCTAATTCGAAAATTAGGTTTTTCGACTGATTCATGATGATTTATTCCAATTCCTTTTAATGGATTGTTGTTTGGACGATTACGAACAAGTTATTACTTTACCTTGAGGCTTAAAAACACGTGTTGAATCTTGTTTAAGGTTGGTTCGAGTTCGACGAGTGAGAGTGAGGGAAGGAGTAAAAATTTAAGTTTTTGAAAATTTGATAAGATTAAAGAATTTTGTTTTTGTTATATCAGATTTGTAGTTTCAAGATTTGGCATATTTAGTCCCTGTGGTTTATTAAGATTATCATTTCCTTTTAATTTTTCTAAAGGTTTAGGTATTTATGGAAAATGACAACTTTGGTCCCTCTAGTTGCAAACCCAAATGCTAAGTCACAAATTTTGCATTCTAGACCCTAACGATTGAACTAAATAACATCTTAAGCCCAAATGAGTTAAGATAACTTAACTCCCTTTTAAGAATTGATCCGTTATTGTCCAAAACCTTTTCCTTTTATTCTGTGATTTCTTATGAAGCACTATTTTAAAAGAATTATTAGCACATTTCTGCCCCTCAAAATGACTTGTTTTCTATTGAAAGAGCTGTAGTCATTGTTTGAGTGAAAGATTTTCCTTTTAAAATACGTTTCTGATGAGATTGATATGACTGAACTATTTTTATAAAACGACACATTTATACCACCAAAAAATAAGATTTCTCTTATTTTAACAAATAAATGCACTGACACGTACACTTATTTTTTGAAAGCACGGGTTGTGTAGCAAAGTATACACAAGCCTTTGTATGAATGTGAAGTAATTCCTACCCGAGAAAGATGAATTTCCCATTAAGAGGCAAAGTTTTCTTTTTGACAAAAAACCTGCCTTTTAAAAATGAGGACCGGGTTGTTGTCAGAAATAACAGCAAGCCATTGACATGTTTTGAAAACATTTAGAACTTCTGTTCGAACTTTATTTACAACCATGTGCCATTATTTAATGACATTTATAAGGTCGTAAATATTATCAATTCCAAAAGACATGCAAAGAACACATATTTTTTGAATTTTCTAATTTTATTTTTTTCTATTTGATTTTTTGGTTTTATATTTTTGTATTTTCTTTTTGTTTTTTATAAAAAAATAAAAAATCTTTTTGAGTTTTTATATTTTCTTATATACATATATTACATAGGATATGTGAAGAGTTATCACCATTACTCTTCCTCTTCTTCTGTCAAACTTTTAAGAGTTTTGGGAGACATGCTTTTCGTTCCAAGCTTTTCTATTAAGAAGTTGAATCTTTCTCGAGGCAAAGCTTTGGTGAAGATGTCTGCTAGCTGATATTCTATTTTGACGAAGTAGAGTGCCACCACTCTATTTTCCACTTGCTCCTTAATAAAGTGGTATCTCACATCTATATGCTTTGATCTTGAGTGTTGAACATTGTTGCAACATAAAGTGATTGCACTCTTGTTATCGTAGTACAGAGGAATCTTATTGAATTTAAGCCCATAGTCTATTAGTTATGATCTCATCCATCCATAAGATTTAAGCATAACACACAGATAAAGCAATATATTCAGCCTCTGTACTAGAGATAGCAGTGCTCTTTTACTTTTTAGATGGCCATCTGGCAAGTTTATCCTTCAAGAATTGTGCACTTTCAGATGTGCTTCGTCTAGTATCTTGACACTCGGCGTGGTCTGCATCTGTATATGCTGTTAGAGTAATGCAGGAATCTTTCGAATACCAAAGACCCATATCACTGGTTCCTTTAAGGTTCGAAAGATCCGCTTAACTGCATGTAAGTGCTTTTCGATAGACTTTGCCTGATACCGGGCACACATGCACACTGCAAATACGACGTCTGGTCTGCTGGATGTAAGATACATTAAGAAACCAATCATACCACGATAATATGTAAGATCGACTGGTTTCCCTTCTAGATCTTTATCCAGTTTACTTTTGTCCACCATAGGGGTGTCAACGGGATCACTAGATAGCATGTCATACCACGCGCGTGGAGCCTGTTTAAGACCATAAAGTGCCTTTTTGAGCCTGTAAACGTGATTTGGGTTGTCTTCATCTATGAATCCTTCTGGTTGACTAACATAGACCACTTCGCGAAGCTCGCCATTCAAGAAAGCCATTTTGACATCTATCTGATAAATTGTCATGTTCTTGTTGGCAGCATTTGCAATGAAGATACGAATGACCTTTATTCTAGAAACTGGTGCAAATAATTCCTCAAAATAAATCCCCTCCTCTTGATGGTATCCTTTAGCAACTAATCGAGCCTTGTTTTTTAGTACACCACAAAGTTTATCTTTCTTGACTTTGTAGATCCACTTCAGTTTAATCAATATTACGAAATCTAGGCAAGGTACTAATTCCCAAACTTGCAGTTGTTCGAATTCATGTATTTCTTCCTGCATAGCGTCAATCCAGGAGGATTCAAGCATTCCTTCTTTAAAATTCTTTGGTTCAACTGAAGTGAGAAAGGCATCGAAATAACACCACATAGCGTCAATCTTAAGTTGCTTTCTTGGGGAGAATGATCGAGACGGATCTCCAATCACATTTACTAACGAATGATTCTTAGTCCATTTACCAAGAAGTTCAAATAGAGTGTGGGATGACTGCACATTTGAGTATGATTCCTCTAAAGGAGTGTCTTGTAATGGAGTATTTTTAAACTGTGCAGATTGTAGCTGTTCTTCAACACTTTTAGAGATAACTAGGGCTTGATTTGATGAAGTACTTGCAGATGTTGCATCCTGTTCAAGAGAAGTTGACACAGGTGAACCGGTAGGATCAGCAGGTCGTCAAGAAACAATTACGGGAACTAGAGAAACAACACTTGGTGGAGGGTTAAAGAATTCATCAAACCTTGGTTGGAATAAAATATCCTGATCATTCTTTGTCGGTGGGATATAAGGTGTTGAAGAAGGAGGATTTGGCAAGAGTCTAATACTGAGTGTTCTAGGAGCCATTAATTGAGGTGTTTAGAAGCCATTGCTGTCAGCTCATCAAATGTAACATGAATTGTTTCTATTATCTGTCGGGTTCTTTTGTTGTAGATTCGGTAAGCCTTTATAGCAGGAGCATAGCCAACAAAAATATCTATATCAGCTTTCGGTTTAATTTACCCAGATCCTCATTGTCATTAGTCGAATAACATAATGAACCAAAGACATGAAGAAATGATAAATCAGGTTTCTTCTCATGAATAATATCATAAGGTGTCTTGTTGTAGCGAAGACGTATTAGGGAACGATTTTGGGTATAACATGTTGTTGAACCTACTTCCGCCTACATATATAATGGTGCTTTAGAAAATATCAACATGGTGCGAGCAGCTTCCACTAAAGTTCGGTTCCATCTTTCAACAACGCCATTCTGTTGTGGAGTGCGGGTAGTAGATGTTTGATGTGTGATTCCAACATTTCATAATAGTCTTTAAGAGTTTGATTCACAAACTCCATTCCATTGTTTGTTCGAACTTTCTGACAGTAGCATTCAAACGAACTTATATCTACTTCAAGTATTTGATTATGACCTCAGGAGTTTCATCATTTGATCTCAAAAACTTAACCCACGTAAATCTTGAGTAATCATCGACGATAACTAAGATATAATTCTTCCCATTTATACTTCCCACATGCATTGGTCCACATAGATCCATATGCAAAAGATAGATTTTTTCTTGATTAGTGTCGTCAGCTTTGGTTTGTGAGAGGACTTCTTGCTTTTAGAGAACATGCCGAACATAAATGATCTTTTAAGATCCGAGTCACAAAATTAACCGACAGAGAACAAACTGTGCCCGAGACCCTCAACATAATAAACTCGTGAGATTGTCACATTCCCTAGCTAATAATCACCATAACCCATAATCTTTGCAATCTGATCATTACCAAATCGAACAGTACCTAAAAATTGCTAACGAAGTTGATAAGCTGAGAGCGCTTCTCGGTCATATGCTTGGAGCAGCCCGAGTCCAGGTACCATAGTATGATTTGTACTACCTAAAATTAACACGGGAAGAAGATAGAGCAGTAGAAACATTGGATCCCCGGTTTTTCATGGGTTCCGAGTGGTTAGAAATCTTAGAACCTATAGTCTTAGATTTACTACTCAACCCTACATTTGTTATGTCGTTGAGTTTTCTAGATTTGTTACTACTTGGTTGTATTTGCTTAACTGGTGTTGTTGATATGGATTTCCAAGAAGGCACTATTTTAGTGGATATGATCCTCGTTAAAGGGCATGTATTTCCATCTATAGTGAAGATTCGTTAGGTAGGTTTCCAGCTATATCCAACATTAGTGTAAACTTTACCAATAGGTTTCTGCATTTTCTTCTTTTTGCTCTTAGCAGATCTAGATTTCATAGATTTAGATTTAACGCGAGCATTTACATCATTAAGATAATCACTAATTCATAGATAATGAATAGCATCAAACATACATTCATGGCAGGTAGCACAAATAAGTTCAGAATTCGCATTCAACACAAAATGCTTAACACTTGCATTGCAGACTGTTTTAGAAACACGATTCATATTATTCAAACTAGACTTAGCAATCCTAGGTTGGTCTTCTTCTTTATTTATCTTCTTGTTACTACTTGAAGTTTGCGTGATCCTATATTTCTTTGTATTGCTCCAAGGCTTTGATCCGCTAACTTTAGTAGAACTGCTTACTCCTGTAGAAGGTGATACAGAATTGTTAGTGGTTTGTTTGTCATGTGGTTGTACCTGTTTTTATACTTTATATTTTGATGTGTTACTGGATTCTGCAAACCTAACTTTCCTAGCCTTGTTGATTGGTGTAACATCAACTAAGTTATTAGTTACATGTTTCATACTAGGATGTGTAGCACTAACATAAACAAGCAATTCCTGAATTCGTGTAACAAAGGTACATGCAGAGGCTAAGTCGCTATCTAAAGGCCTTAATTCTCTAGCGGGTTCAACAATTTCACGATGTATATTAGCATTTTCTTGTGTGTGTTTA
>BQNB010123878.1:0-20026 GCA_026074375.1 Tanacetum coccineum
ACTTCTTCATCATCTTCATCCTTGAGCAAAGGCTTTTGAGTTTCCATTAGTGTGCTTGCAGTCTTGACTTCTGTAAACCTAAATTTCTTCAAAATTTTAGCTACATATTTATCTTGACTAATAAATATGCCATCCTTCTTCTGCTGCACTTGTAATCCTAAGAAGAATGTGTTCTCCCATAGAACTCATCTGAAATTTCTCATGCATCAACTTCTCAAATGCAATGCATAGCTCCTTCTTTGTTGAACCAAAGATGATATCATCGACATAAACTTGAACTAGCAAAATATCACTTTTGTTCCTTTTGATAAATAAGGTCTTGTTAATTTTCCCTCTTTGAAACCCATTGTATATTGACAATGTTTCATACCAAGCTCTAGAAGCTTGATGTAGTCCATATAGTGCTTTTTCAACCTTGTATACTCTATCAGGAAAGTCTGGATCTTCAAATCCTGATGGTTGACATACATACACCTCTTCTTTAATATTCTCATAAAGAAAGCACTTTTTACATCCATTTGATACACCAAAAAATCTTTAAATGTAGCATAAGCTAAAAATAGCCTAATTGATTTAATTCTTGCAACAGGGTTAAAGACTTCATCATAGTTAATCCCTTCTTCTTGTGTGTACCCTTTAGCAACCAATTTTGCTTTATTTTTTTTATCACAATTCCCCTTTCATCCTTTTTATTCCTGAAACCCCATTTAGAGCTAATTGCCCTTTTTCCATTTGGTAAATCTACTAATGTCCAAACTTCTTGTAATTTGAATTGTAGAAGCTCTTCCTACATAGCCTCTATCCAGCTTGGATCATTCAATGCATGAGATACCTTTTTGGGTTCTTCTAGTGATAAAAAGCAAGCAAACAAGCAGTTTTGAAGGTCTTTATGGTTTGTTCTTTGTTGAATAGTACTAACAAACCTATGTTCCTCCAAACTCTTTTACATCTTTCTTGTTTGTATTGCTAATTGCACATCTCTAATCACTTGATCAAGAGGATGATCTTTATTAATTCTTGTAGTTGGAATAGGACTAACTTGAATTGTTGTATCTAGATTGTTCATGTCAACCTCTCCACCATCATCTTCATCATCATTTGAGAGGTCAAATATGCTGATATCTTCCAAAGCAAGCATATCTGGATCAACTGAAAGTTCAATGCTTGTTTTTGCACCAACAGCATTAACCTCATTTGTGCTAGCAGCATTAACATTGTTAGTGCTGTTAACATTATCCTCTTTCTCTTGATCATTATATTCACTATATTTTCTTGAATCTTCATCAACCTTCTTTCCATCATCACTTGAAGGTATGGATCCATCATCAGGAAAACTCTTTAAACTTTGAGAGAATGGTGGATCAACAGTCCATAATGATAGCAGAATGTAATCTTTGCCAGGTACTGTCTCCATTCTAGCTTTACCTACATCATCACATGCTTTTGTACCTGCATTACCATTAGACTGATTTCCTACAACAACTGGCTTATAATTCATTAACTTTGTTAGTGCATCAATATCAAAAAGCCAATTTGGTCCACTTCCTATAATATTAGGTGTATTCTCACTAAACTAGACATGCAAGTTCTCTTCAACTATCATAGTTCTACTATTTAATACTCTAAATGCTTTACTATTGATTGAGTACCCAACAAAAAATCCTTCATCAGCCTTACCATCAAACTTGCCTAAGTGATCTATGGTATTGAGAATTGTAACAAGACACCCAAATGGTCTCATAAAGCCTAAAGCTAGTTTTCTACCATGAAAAAGTTCATATAGGGTCTTGTTATGAGGCTTAACTACTAACACTCTATTCTGCACATAGCAAGCAGTATTAACTGCTTCTACCCAAAAAGTAGTTGGTAACTTAGAATCAGCTAGCATAGTCCTAGCAGCCTCAATTAGTGTCCTATTTCTCCTCTCATCAACTCCATTTTGTTGAGGAGTTCTAGCTACACTATATTGTCTTAAAATACCCTTCATCTCACAAAACTGATTCATTTCTTTGTTTTTGAACTCAGTTCCATTATTACATCTAATTACCTTGACCTTGTGATCTACTAGATTTTCTATCTCAGTTATAAAGGACTTAAGAATGCCACTAGTCTCATCCTTAGTAGCTAGAAAGAAAACCCATGTAAACCTACTATAATCATCTGTGACAACTAGGCAATACATTTTCTTCATAAGACTTTTTACAAATGTTGGACCAAACAAGTCCATATGCAACAAATGTAAAGGAAGACTGATTGAGTTCTCTGTTTTGGACTTACAAGAGGCTCTGTGCTGCTTTCCCTTTTGACAAGCAACACATTTTCATCATTTTTTAAAAGTTTGGAAGGTAAACCTCTTACAAGATTTCCCTTAACCAATTTATTCATGGTTTTAAAATTTAAGTGACCTAGCCTTCTATGCCAAAGTTTAGATTCATCTAATGTGGCTTTTGTAAAGAGATAAGTTAAACATATTTTAGGAACTATGTTCTTTAAATCAACACTATACATATTGTTCTTTCTAGGAACTCTAAGTAAAACTTGACTTTCATCAATTAACTTAAAGTTTGGAGATAAAACAATACATTTAGTGTCATTAAAAAGAACACTATTCTTTTTATCACATATTTGTGAGACACTAAAGAGATTAAACTTTAACTCTCTCACAAAATACACATTTTCAAAATCTAGATTACCAGTTTTAATGGTACATTTTCCTGTGATTTTTCCTCCTTTGGGGTTCCCTCCAAAAGCAACATATCCTCCATCTATCTCTTCATAGTCTGTAAGATAGGACATGTTCCCTGTCATGTGCCTTGAGCATCCACTATCAATCACTCCTTGATCCTGTAAATCTATTTGTGGATTGCCCTACACATTAGATAAGAAAATCAGTTTCTTTTGGGGACCCAAGCCATCACTGACTTGGATCTGCCTTGTGCATCAATATAATCAAACTTCTTTAGGGTGATTGATGCACTGTTGTGTTTAGAAACATGGTCTAAAACTTTAGTCTTTGGTTTCCAAACCCAACAAGCTGAGGCCTTAACAGCATTAACATTATTTCCCTTAACAGCATTAACTACTGCTTTTGGCCTAGCAACATTAACTACTGCTTTTGGCCTAACAGTATTAACATTTTTATCCTTAACAGTATTAACCCTCTGATTAAAATTACTGTTTTTAAATGTTGTATTCTTGTGAATGGGCCTCTTAACAGTTGAATGTGCGGAAGCACAACAGACTAAGCCACGGACTGCCACGCTGGCAATCCGTGTGAGCCTAATTTTGATCTAACGGTCCAAGACCATTATCCAATCATTGAAGGAATCTAAGGGCCAATGATGAGAGGAGCGTGTAACTGAAAAGAGGACTAAAAGCTTCAGCTGGATACTATAAATACCCACACTCTCATACACATTCGGGGAGATAGCTTAGTTGTTTTTAGCTTAGTAGAAATTAGCTTATGTAATTTTTCATTTCCATTTCCATTTCCAATTGTACTCTTAAATTTCACTTAATGTAATCAAATTTTAGTTAATGAAAAGCTATACTATTAATCTCTTTTAAGTTTTACTTCTCAAATTTCGAACTCTCTTACTTCAATAAGCTCAAATGTTATAAGCTGACTGTTTCAAAGCTCACTTAAGCTCATTTCCAGCTCTCACAAGTCTCTAAAGCTGTGATTGAGCTATAATTAATCCTTTAAGATTAATCCACTTAAACTATAAAAATCAGCTTAAACTATCTTATTTATTGACTCTAAGCTAAGGGAAAGGGGAAGCTAGCCATGGATGAAGCCTTTCAAGGACTTTTACTAGCCTTTTTTTTTTTAAAAATCCCCCCATTTAAAAGAAATTCTAGACGTTGATGCTCATTGATTAGAGCTTAATATAGCCTTTGTTTAGCTAAGGCACTTATAAGTCTTCTTTACTTTTCTGTCTTTAGTTTTCTTAATATAGTTTTGCTTAACTTTGCTTATTAATTACTTATTTTCTTATCTAGAGGCTTATTTGTACTTAATTCAATCTATTTGTGCTTACTTGATTGATTGTTTTTAGCTTTTGTATCTTAGATCATAGTTTCTTCATATCTGTCATAAAATCATATAAAAACCAAAAATAATAGTTAAGTTAGTGTAGCTTATTGTTTATTGCTTATTATATGTTTAGGATTGCTAATTAGGTTTATTTTAAACTAATTTACATCTGGTTGATAAAGATTGATCATTAAATCTCTTATTCATTAGCTAATATGAAATCTGTCAATGTTAAAGGGGTGTTTGGAAATGGAGTTTACTCTCATAAGTCCAAAGTAACATGTAATTTTTCTTTGGTTAGTTTGATTTTCATATTTGATTAAGTATTAAGCAGGTTTGTAGGATTAGTTTAAGCTTAACAACATTTTAAGGCTTATTTCTACTCTCCTGCACCATGGGAGTTTGTTTTCAAAAAGCTAATAAGCGAATTTTGGATCCAAGCTCTTGTGAGCTTGGATTTTGTTTGTGTTGTGTTCAAGCACTTTAATTTGAGAGTGTAATGTAGGTTTTACCCTTAAGGTAACCCGCAAGTTATTTTTGCCATTTCACCAAGTACACTAACAGGTTTAATAGCAGTTAAAATTGTTGACCTTTTGATCAAATTTAGGATAGCTTAAGTTAGTTTTAGACTTTAAAATTCAGTAGATAATTAGATTACGTATAGGATTAGATAGATTAAAACTTGCTTTCACATTCCTAACTTATTTCTTAGGGTAATTTAATTTTTAAAGTTAAAAAAAACCTCAAAAAGCCAAAAACAGTAGTAACTAAAACTTAGCTTTTAATCTTAGATTTCTAGCTTATAGTATTAGTTTTTATCATTTATATTTGTAGCTTATTAATAGAGTAATTAGATTGCAAAAAGCTCAGCTTCTGTCATAGCTTATTGAGTTTTTTAGCTTATTTAGATTTTGAGTTTTTAGTGCTTATTTCTGAGTTTGTCATTTAGATGGTTAAATTTAGTTAGCTTATAGTATTTTTAGCTTAAGTAGCTTTTCAAAATTAGTTGCTATACATTATTAGCTTTCCAGAACATCTTTTAGAATTGAAATTGAGCTTAAATTGAGTTGTGTGCAAGCATTTAAATGAAAATTAGCTTTTTGGCCCTCAAAGGCTCACTTTCTGAAACAGCTTCTGTCATAAGCTTTTTAAGAGCTTATTTTTGAGTTTCAGATTATATTGTTTTTATAAAAGTTGCTTAAAAAATGTGTTCCTCAACTTTGTGCTTTTAGTTTTCAAAAATGAAAAAAATAAAAAAAACGTGTTCCTGGGACTTGATCCCAAGACCTCACCCACACAACACCCACGCCTTACCAAGTTGCTACAATAGCTCATCCGTCCAAGTCTTCTTCCATTTATTTGTTATAGTCACTTAGGCCTTAAGCCCAAGTTAATAAGCCGTAGTTGTTTCAGCTTATTTAGGGGCTTATTCAATTAGCTGTTGGGTTGGTCTTATTTTTCACTTGTTCCTGCGTAAATTTAGGATTTTTCCTGATTTTTTTGAGATTTTTCTATTCATTAGTTTAATTTTAATAATTTTTCTTAGGTTTAAATTTTCGAAAATCATTTAAAAATACAAAAATAACTTTTAAAAATACAAAAAAATAGTTTTTAGTATTAGATTAATTACTTTTAGTTTTACATCCAGAAAAATCATTTTTACTCTTTTTAGATTTTAATTTTAATTTTTAAGCTTTTAATTTTAATTTTAAAAAATATGATTTTATTATTAAAAGTAGTTAAAAATAGTTTTCTGAATTTTTATATTATTTTAGATTTTTTTTAAGTTTAAAAATCATTTTTTAGAATTTTTAGGATTCAATTTGCTATTTTCTAGAATTTAAATAGATTTAATTAGTTTTTAATTCATAATAAATTCAAAATTAATAAAAAAAAATAACTTTCTTTTTCTTAAAATTTTCTTTTACCTTAATTTAGGTTTAGAAATTTAGTTTGCATTTTTAGGAATTAATCTTGCCTTAGTTGCTTATTTATCGAGTTTAATTTGTTCCCGTTAATTGTTTTTGTGCTTAATTGCTTTAGTTTTCTTATTTTAATTGTTGCTTTTAATTAGTAGATATAGATAAATCAATCTTTGTTTTAATTCAAATCATTGTCCAAACCAGAACGTGGTTTCAATTTCACGAATCGTTAGGGAAACGACCCGGGGAATCATACTTCCCGGTTTAATATACGTATTATATTATATATATTTGTGAATATTTTCCTTTTTACCTTTGTCCTCAAGGGTAATCTGGTAATTTTCCATTGTATTATATATATATTATATTTTACGTGTATAAAATTGTTATATCAATTTTTGGCGTCGTTGCCAGGGATTTGTGATTAAGATTCTATCGTTTGAAGTTTGTTGATCGTGATTTGAAGACCCTTTCATTTTTGAAAGTTTTGTTTTGTTTAAAAAATAAAAAATTAAAAAAATTAAAAAAAAAATTAAAAAAAATAAAAAATAAAAAATATTTTTCTTTTCTTTTTAGTATAATTATCATTTAAAAAATATAAAAAAATCAAAAATATATAAAATTGTCCATAATAAAAAATAAAATAAACAAAGTTGGTAAAAGAACAACAACAAATAATACCTTCAATTGAGGTATTATCCATTAGTAAGTTCCCAACTCGAATCAAAGATTTAAAAACTTGCCATTTGTGCCATTTACGAAATACGGCTCACCTTAAAAAGTAAAATTTTTAAGAGCTACCGTGAAGTAAATTGATTATTTGGTTTAAGTTGTCTTCTCCTTATCCGTTTAAATAGTTTGTTTAAATAAAAATAAAAATAAAAAAAATAAAAAAATTAGTTTAAATTTTCTTTTTCTACTTTGTGCATGCGCACTCGTTCTCAATCCCGCAACCGTAACCGTCAACAACAAGCCCAACCGGCTGTTGTTCAACCATTTCATTTAGAAGAACCTTTTGTTAATCCTCCCTTAGTTTCGATGCTGATAACAGGACAATGGCAAACAATTGCTCCAAGCACCCACCGAGGGGGGACGAGGATCAATTTAATTCCCGAAATCAATGCTAATTTTGAGTTAAAGCATGGTTTGATCAATCTTGTTCAAAACAAACAGTTTTTCGGACATGATAAAGAGGATCTGTTAGCCTCAATTTATTGAGTCAAACAAGGAAGCTCGGTCACTCTACGATGGAGCTTCGGTCTTTAATTAGTTAATGTTGTAATAAGATAATATCGGGAATCGGGCTCGATAGATAATCTAATATTGTATATGTTTTGGGTTTAATCCCAAACAAAACCCGAGCCCGGGTCCTAGTTAAATATCCCGCGCGTCACATTAAATGTGTAGGGGTATATATATATTTAGATATTTTCTAAAATATCTAAATATATATAGATATTTTCTTTTTTAGAAAATATCTAATTCTCATAATCTAATTCTCATAATCTAATTCTCAAAATCTAATTTCTTCTCATCTCTCTTTTCTCTCTCTCTCATTTTCGTCTCTCTCTCTCTCTCTCTAGTTTCTTGGATTCGTGGTTCGGGTTATGAAGTGAAGTGTTAATCGGGTTCCTACAATTGGTATCAATCGCCTCGGGTGGATTTCGTGGTTTTTTTTTGTTGTGATAAGCTTATACGGATTCGGCAGTTTCGTTGGGTTCTTTGTGGCATTCGGTAAGCATTTTTATTTCGTGGCTCATTTTGGGTGTTGCAAAACGTTGGCATCGAACGAGTGGAAAAACGTTTGGATCGAACAAGCGAAAACCTCAACGATCGAACGAGCAGACTCGAACGAACGGATCGAACTAGCGGATCGAACGAACGGATCGAACTAGCGGATCGAACGAACGGATCGAACTAGCGGATCGAACGAACGGACCGAACTAGCGGATCGAACGAGCGGATCGAACGAGCGGATCGAACGAGCGGATCGAACGAGCGGATCGAACGAGCGGATCGAACGAGCGGGATCGAACGAGCGAATCGAACAAGCGGAATCGAACGAGTGGGATCGAACGAGCAAATTTTTTTTGGACCGAACGAATTTTTTTTTTGAAAACTTGTGTGACGAAAAGGGTTTCAGTAAAACAGCCATAACTTTTGATCCGTAAGTCCGTTTTAGGCCCGTGACCTCTCAAATCGAAGAGAAAAACGAGACGGATCACGCTGTAACCACCCGTTGGCAGGTTAAGGATTTTTCGAAGCCCAAAAACATCGTTTTCTATGAGAAATTGACATTTTTCCTCCATGTTTTTTTTTTGGAATTTTTTTTCCGCCGCTGATATTTCCGAATCAAATCCTTCACTAACGGTTATTCTATTGATTTTTGTAAAATCCCGTTATTCATTTATTATCGGTTTTAATCATAAGATGTGTAACATAAATCCCGGAACGTGAATTTTGCTTACACAACCACAACTTCAATCACAAAAATACTTCAAACAAAGTTAAATGACACTCTAGGACTATTAGCTATTAAAGACATTGACATACAAGAGGGTTTAAAAACTAAAACCTATGAAATTTCAGTTGTCAATCAGAAACACGAGGAGCTAGTCAAAAAGAGTCTGTTAAATAGGTCACAATTTGAAGGTCAACTCAAAGAGAAAACTAAGGTTATTTCGGATTTAAAGGTTAAGGAAGGAAAAGACATTGACACGATGATTGAAATGGACAAACAAATAAAGTTTTTAAATGAAATTCTTTAAACGCAATCAGTCAATTCAGACCATTCACATGTTAACACCCGAATGCGCAACGTATAATGGTAGATCAACCTTTGCTAATCCAAAGTACCTCAAGATAGCTCAATATGAAAATCCTCGTTTGTATGAGATCCCATATGATACTTCTGATCCTGCAAATAGATTTTGCCCTAATGGGGAAGAGACCGTGACTCTTAAAAAGGAGAGTAGATCAAAATTGGATTACACATATCAAAACAGTCTTTATGAAACTTTCAAACCACCATCCAAAACCTATCTTGATCAGTTGGAACGCGCTAAAGAAGTTAGGAAGACAATGTGGAGAAAAACGTTTGTTAGGACAAAGCCAAACATTGCTAAAAACGTTGCCTTTCTACCCATTTCTAAATCCATTAGTAAAAGTAGACAACTTTATAACGAAATGACAAACAACTTCAATCATTTTAGAACAATTTGTCAACAAACTTGGTCTAATCATACTAATAGTGCATTTCCTAACCCAACTGCTAAGACTATGGAAGTTTTGATCAAAACCTTATTAATGCCTCTTTCAAACAAAACTATACTGGACAGTCATTGTTTTGTTCATGAACTAAAAAAGGAAATGCATGACGATTTGGAGTACGTTAAATCCCTTGAAAAGGAGATTGACGAACTTGAATCAGAAAAGGCTGATTTTTCAAACATATATGATCTACTTCTCGAAGAGTGTGTGTCTAAAGATGTTACATGTTCGTATTTGCATTCTCTGTCTGATTTAAATGCTAATACTGAATTACAATGCTTGTATCTTCATAAAGTCAAAGAATGTGAATGTCTTGCACTAAAGCTGTCAAAACAAACTGAATCTGTTAATAACGAAGTTCATAATAAGCTTTTAAAGAGTTTTGCTAAACTAGAAACGATTTTTCTTGAGAAATTTCTCTTGAACTTTCTTTACAACATTGTAAAGAACAGATGAAAAACAACCCAGTTTGCAAAGAAAATGCTTCAAATGTATTTCGAAAAGAACGTGAACAATATCATGAAATACAAGATTTGAAAGCTCAAATGCAAGACAAGAACATGGTGATAAATGAGTTAAAGAAACTCATTCTAGTAACAAAAGGAAAGTCTGTGGAAACTCGGTTTGAAAAACCATCTGTTGTTCGACAACCAAATGCTCAACGGATTCCAAAACCATCAGTTTTAGGAAGACCGACTCCTTTTTCAAATTCTCCTAAAATGAGAAGTTCTCAAACGAAACAGTCGGCTAATAAAACTAATGTGTCAGATGGTTTGTTTCAACCAGTCACTCCACAGAATTTGCCTCAGTATAGAAATCAAGCGGTTCGAAACACAAATGTGCTTAAGCAAGTAAAACAAGCGGTTCAGATACACAATGTGCTTAAAACCAGGAATGTTTTGAATTGCCTCCCACCACAGCACAAACAGAACACCTCAGTGTGCCTCATGCTTCTAGGAATATCTAATCCTCACAGTCTAAATCTTCAGGAGTAATTCTCAACTTTAGTGTTAGCAGACCACAACTTAAGAGCTATCAAGTGAAAGGAAAAGGTCGTGCCAAACATTATCATGTGATAGTTTACAAAGGAAGGTAGTAGAAGACCATCATAGGATTACTTAGTATTTCTAAAATACAAGTCTGTAACTGCTTAATGACGTTCAAACTCAAGACTTCCGAATGTAAAATGCTGTTTGTGCAGAATGTGGAAAATGTGTGTTTAATTCTAAATTCAAGATGGTGTGTTTCTCGTTACTTGAAAGAAGTGAATGCTAGATAACTAAGAAGCCTTGTATAGTGCCTTTTGTGTAGTAAACCCAAGAGAAAGCGACAAAATTGTTGCAAACGCCCATAGAAAAATCAGTACTGCCATCTGAGATACCACTACTTCCGAAATCCATAGTGTTACTATAGAAGTTGTATGAGAATACAAATCATGATGGAAATGGTGGGATAGCTAACGAGATGTCCCATTCAGGTTTATACATGGACAGAAAAGCCACTTTGGACCGCAAAAAGATTGGATTGCCTAAGGTTAGGAAGATGATGATCAACAAAGTTGTAGTCCCACTTTAGACTTTGTTCTCTAGGTGTAACTATTATCTCTGAAGATTCAATAACTTATAGGATCCAATTTGTCCATTCTTCCTTCGTCCTCTAAATTTCTTGCAGATTGTTACAACTCATCCTTATTCATGTTTGACTCTGGATGCACAGAAGCAATGACGGGCAATCTAAAGCTTTTTTTGTGTAATTTTGTGGAGAAATTTTGGGTACTTGTTCGTTTTGGAAATGTTCGTTTGTTCCATATTTTGGTTATGGAGATCTTGGTTCAAGGGAATGTATCGATCAAAAGGGTTATTTCGTCGAAGGCCTCAATCAAAATCTTTCGCGGTTGGTCAATTCTGTGATGCTGATTTGGAGGTTGTTGTCAGGAATCTACTTGCTTTGTGTGAGATCTTCAGCGGTTAACGAGTTACTAATGGTAGACGTGGGAGCTGATCTCTACTAACAAGATTCTCTTCAAGAAAAAATTCATCAACCTCCAATCTGTTCAGGCTAAAAGCTTCCCAATCAAGCTGGTTATGGCATCGATAAGGCTTTTCTCTCATTTGAACTTCGATTACATCAACCTTACTCTCAAAGAAAAGATGTTGTGTCAGGCTTAACTAAGTTGAATTTATGTCAAGATCAACTTTGTTAGTCTTGTGAATGGTAAAGCAAAAAGGAAGTTCATTCAGACAAATAGCAGTTCCTGAGGTTCTCCAAGGGAAAGGCTAAATTTGCTTCACATGGACTTGTGGGTCCCAATTGCGTGTTGACAAGCATAAATGGAAAGAAGTTATTCTGGTGATTGTTGTTGACTACTCAAGATTCACTTGACTCTTTTTCTACGATCCAAGGATGCAAACACCATAAGTTATTATGAGCTTTTCACGTTGATTCAGCGCAATCTTCAAGCTCAAGTTATTAATGTTCGTACGGACAGAGGCACGGATTCTTGAACAAGGACACTCAATGCCTATTTTCAAAAGAAGAAGGCATTGAACATCATAACATCCATCCTCGGAAACACCTGACAGAACGGCGTTGTCGAATGAACGAACGTACTCTGTTGAGTCTGCTCGAACGATGCTTTCAGATTCTTAGCTACAATTATCATTTTGGGTTGAAGCAGTTTGCAACCGCATGCTCATACTCAGAATGATCAATCATCCATATCCACTCCGGGAAAGACGGCATTTCTCTCATCATTTGACAGGATACCTTCATAAAAATCTTCACATCTTGGTTGCATTGCCTAAATAAAATAGAGATGGGGGAAATCTGGCTAAGATGAAAGAAAAAAGGGGATCAGTGTCATGGGGGGATTTTCTACTCTGTCGAAGATATAGTGTTTACAACAAGAGAACACGCTTTGATAGTTGAGTCCATTCATACTACGTTTGATGAAATCAACGATATGATTCTGATCCAAACAGTTCGAAGACCTAGCACCTCATCGACAAGAGATGTCGGCTGAAAATGGTATCTTCAGGCTCGTTCCTCAAGGACAAATAGGCGTAGTTTTGGACAACTAAGGACCCCGTGGCCCCCAAGACCAATATGTTGTTCCTTCAGCTGAAAGGACAGTTTAGGCACAACAAGGGTTAGAATTTTCTTCAGTCCTTTTCTGAAGATACTTACATCCAACCACGGTCTGCTGAGGAAACAACATTGATAAGCAACGAATGGCTCTTTCCAGAAGATGAATTTATCAATCTTTTTGTTACACCGGTACCAGAAATTGGTGAGTTTCCTCACGCATCATTGATATTACGATGTGCATTCATTTCAACCCAAAGTCATGATTTTCGATGGACAGAGATCATCCTTTTTAGAACAAGTTCATGGAATCCATCATGCAGTTTAAACAAGACGACAGCTTGCCACAGATCTGAAATGTGTATGTTCGCCGCTCACAGTATGTTATTGTTGAAACGAAGAACATTAAGGGGCAATGGGATGTTCTTGCATGGGATAAGAGCAAGGCAGGATGAAAACTTCATCAGTTCGACAGACTAAAAGTCTGGGAGTAGTCGCAAACCATTTGCAAGATGATTATAAAGTATGTGGTTTTGGAAGAAACATGAAGGATGATGATTCAGACTGCTAATTCGCAAACAAAGCTCGACTTGTTGCTAAAGGTTATGCTCAGAAATGGGATTGATTTGAAGAATCATTTGCTCCAGTTGCTCGATTGGAAGCAGTTCGGATTTCGTTGCCCACAGCAGCACACAAGTCTTTTCCATTCTAATCGATGGACGTCAACAAGCATTCTTTTGGTCCACTAAAGGAAGAGGTTTACGTTGCTCAACCGGAAGGGTTCGTTGATCCAGATCATCCAGAAAAAGTCTACCTACTAAGGAAAGCTTTGTATGGATTAAAGCAAGCTCCAAGAGCCTGGTACGATGAACTATCAACCTTCCTGATGTCCAAAGGGCTTTATAAATGGTACTCCAATTGACCCACTTTATTCAAGATAAATACGGGGAGGATATTTACTTGTGCAAATTTACGTTGATGGACATAATTTTTGGATCCTTCAAATCTCTAAATATTCAAAACGATTTGAAAAATTAATGCCACAGTAGATTTGAAATGTCCTTAATGTGGGAGTTGAAATTCTTTTAGGACTTCAGATCCACCAGTCCCCAAAGGGTTATTTTTATCGAATCAGGCCAAGTTCGCTTTAGATATTCTGAAAAAGCTTAATATGGACAAATTGTTCACTCCATTGGTACTCCATTGCTACAAACCCCAAACTAGATGTAGATTTGAGTGAGAAACGTAGGATCATATTGATTATCGTAGTAAATTCGGGTCTCTCATGTACTTGACATCTTGTTGATCAGACTTAGTGCAAGCAGTATGCTATTGTGCACGTTATCAAGCTAGAGATCCAACTCTAATGCACCTCAAGGAGGTATAAGAATCTTTAATACCTAAAGTGGTACCATTAACATGGGACTCTGGTATCACAAAGATTTGGCTTTGAAATAACAGCATTTTCAGCGCTTGATCACTGCGGATGCTTGATACTCGGAAAAAGCACTTCTGGGAGGAATACAGTTCCTTGGTGATAAACTTGTAAGCTGGATGTCAAAGAACAAAACTGCACTGCACATGTCTTCAGCAGAGCAGTGTATGTGGCGTTATCTGAAGTTGTGCCTCAAGTAGTGGATGAGGGACACATCTTCAAGATTATGGCTTCAACTACAACAAAATACCGTTGTACTGCGACTCTCAGTAGCCTTTGCAATCTCAGGCAAACCCGTACAACATTCGCGGACAAAAGCACATCCATACTCGGTATCCACTTCATAAAGGAAAGGTGAAAATGGTATAATTGAATATATTTTGTCTGATCTGAATACCAATTAGTTGGAAATGTTTACGAAAGCCCTTCCCCCCCCCCTCCCTCCCATGTGGATCGGTTTAAGTATCTGTCAGCAAGGATTGGTATGAGATGTTTGCTCCAGCTGAACTGGAGGTTCTGACATATGAATCTGCTTGATATCACTGATCAAACTCACATGTACAATATTTTGGGAAAAGCAAAATACAAAAAAATATAAAACTTCAAAAGAAAATCAAATCAGAAAAACAGGAAATTTCCAAAAAGATTTCTTCTCGACATGTCTCTTGGAATCGATAACATTTACGTGCTTAGAAATGTCGATTAACATTGACACGGGTGTGTAAATGAAGTTCGAGCGAGAGTTGCAAATAGTTTCAAAACATGTCTATTTCTAATTTTCAAGGCTTATGTGCAATGTAGTTCATTAACCGGACTTCAAATTAAGGAAGGTTTATAACTTATCCTCCCAACGAGAAAATTAACATTTCTCGGTCTTGAGCTGTTCTTACAAGACATTCAATATCTTTAGCTCAAGAAAAAGGAAAGTGTACGTTTCAGTGCGCTTACCCTTACCGTTAGAAGAGAAGTCCTCTAACATCTGGTTTTTCAAAAAGCTGAACATAATTTTTCAAGAATTTCTCGATGACAATTCATAATCTTTCAAAATTGTGTGTTCAACACTCCATCCCTCACAATGTTTTTAAAAGACAACAATTTTTCAATTGATCCTATTTTTGAGGGGGAGTTTTTCGAAAAACAAAGTTTTAATGTTCTTGGATACATCATCAACGACCATTCTTATGTATTCAAAACATTGAGCTACATCAACATGTTCCAAACTTTCATGCTGGACCATATTTCTCCCTTAAGTTTTTTAAAGATATATTTTAATCACAAGGTATTTTAAAAACTAAGTGTTTATTATTTAAAATAAGGGGAGAAAATGTATTTAAAATATGATCTAAATGACTCAAAGTGCTGAACAGTAAGAAAAGGTTTTATGGTTCGATCTTATACCCAACAACATCTTAATTTCACGACGATCCTGAAGTAATAAGGTGGTTAGGTTAGGAATCAATCCTATGATCCAACCAGAACCGGAGGATCTACCCAAGGATAATCCAAAGATTAGAAATAGCAGTCCTTAGGTATGATTGGAGATGAATGTATATGGGAATAATGCCGACTAAGATTGAGTTAACACTGGAATAATCACAACAAGGTGTTAGTAATGACGTCTTGGTAAGCATTGAAGGCGTTGAAGAATTAAAAAGAAATGTATGGATAAAGGGTCTAAAGAAAGAAGCCCTCACAAACTTAAGCAGAAACCGGGTCAATAACATATGCTTCAGAATCAAAAGATGATTGCTGGTATTGAAAACGACATCATGGGACCCAGTGATGCATATGACAAAAACCTTTCCCAGCCATTCGGGTTTCTCTCAACAGAAAAATTGTCTATTTGTACTCGGAGTACACAGTTATTATTGACATCTCAATCCGAGATTTTGATATTGATAGTGGCAATCCTGCTCCAGCCTTCGAGTACTAAACCAAAATGCATTTAAAATCGTGTTCTGGAGCCAAGAGATCAATCAAAATCTCGTTAGGACACATTACATTTTCAAAAACACTTGTTGAACATCATCAGGTCACAAGCTGTTAGCAGGTCTACGCAATATCATTGTTGATATTTTGCCAGGAATTCAGAGTGATACTCTTTAGTATTAACAATGACGAATTGAAATCCTTACCAGTGTCATCATCAGACAGCAATGCGGAGGTTGACTTGCGAGATTTTTATGATCAAAATTGTGACAACTGGATATCATTTGGTTCCAGTAAATGAATTGCGGTTGATGAATTTTGATTACAACATGCACTTCTAGATGTGTTTACAAAAAACTCTTTAACGAGTGACACGTCGATTGATTTTCAAATCAATTTTCTCGTTTATCACTAACGTAAACCTGCAGGTCAAACGGTGGTAACGGCAACCTCAATCCCATTCAAATGCTTAATCTACGAAGACATACTATCTAGAAAGCTCAAGATTTAAAGACAAAGACTTCCGCTAACTCTGATTTAAAGCTTTCAAGATAATGCAAAAGTATGAGCATGTTGGTCAAAGATACAAGATCGCAAGATGGCAAAGACGATAAAGACAATGACAAAGGCTCAAAGTCAAGATCGCAAAGCATGAAGGAACAAGCCTACAACAAATAACGAAGACAAAGACCAAGAACACTCGAGCTTAAACGACAAAAGCAATCTCACTGATCTCATGAAAGAAGTGTCATCAATGAACTCACTTCGGGGAGATTGTTAGCCTCAATTTTATTGAGTCAATAAAGGAAGCTCGTTCCCGTGTTCAAGACCTCACTTCGGGGGAGATTGTTAGCCTCAATTTATTGAGTCGAACAAGGAAGTTCGGTCACTCTACGATGGAGCTTCGGTCTTTAATTAGTTAATGTTGTAATAGGATAATATCGGGAATCGGGCTCGAAAGATAATCTAATATTGTATATGTTTCGGGTTTAATCCCAAGCAAAACCCGAGCCCGGGTCCTAGTTAAATATCCTGCGCGTCACTTAATGTGTCAGGGTATATAAGTAACTTTTCCTCTTTGGAAAAGTAAGTTGTTCATTTTCTAATAATTCCACTTTTCTATTTTCTCTCATCTCTCTCTCTCTCTCTTCTTTCTCTCTCTAAAAGATCAACTCACTCCTCATCTCTTTTCTAGTTCGATTCGTGTATGTTATATGTTATGAAGTGATTACGGGATCCTACAGACATGATTTGGAAGAATTCAAGGCCTTAGGCGGTTTTACCTCACATAATGCACAAGACTTCCCTATAAATAGGGATGATTTCATTCAAAGAAGACATCTCTTATATTATTCTTTCCAGCAATTTTTTATCTCTACTGTTTATTGTTAAATTTCTTGTTTTCAAGCTTTGTTATAAGCAATTTACCTTCCCAAGCATTCTACTCTCAAGATTATTCAATAAAAAAATTGGTACCTCGACTCAGATATCATAGTGGTAACAAAAAATGGCAGCAATTTATGTTTTCTGATTTTTTACATATTAAAGAGTGCAACTGAACGGGTTACCATCTTCATCATACCAAATCAAAAGGGGATCATACAAATTAAATTATATACCAACATCATAATATAAAATTAAAGCATACATGCCCAAAGCACGCACTAATTTTTTACCAAATGTTTTTCTTCAGAAAATAAAAGGGGCATCACCTACACGCTACCAACAACGGCCATTAGTCTAAGCATTATATAAACACCACAACTAATTGAATCATTGGGGATTGCACTTATTTTAGGCTCACATTACTCTCTCATTTTCTCCATTCATAAACCAACTTCAAAAATGTCACAAACATAAAGCCTGACCGAAATACTTGTATTAACTTCGGCATTATTATTATTATTATTATTATTATTATTACTAAGCCAAATGATAGTGTAAAATCTAGCTTTAAATATATAATGTCGTGTCCTTTAGAATTTCACAAACACTTACGGGCAATGTACCCGTTCTTGTAGTATAGAGAGTCAGTAAGACCGGAGTCATTCGCGAGGAGCGATGGATCCTAGGTTGTCTAGCAAGTAATTTATTAATTCAACAAGAATTTAAAATCTGCCGATTGTGTATTTAAACTAATAATTAAATAAATAAAATAAAACAAACAAAACAAGTAAATACTTAAGGTAAAATCAAGAGATAAATGAATGCTCGCCTTGTCATTCCCCTAATCATCATCAATGACATACTCATAAGTGCAATGTTCATCGAATAGTGTCCCGGTGAGTATTTGGTAGAGGAGCGTTAGTAAGGTCGCCACACTCTTTACTTCTTCCTAAAAGGTAGGATGCACCATTCTCGGTCTTGCCATCCTAATCTAATTTTCCAAGCATTAAGTTCCTCAACTAATCTATGCAACCTACGTTTTTTGTGTGGGTGACAAACCACTTAGCTTTTTATAATAGAGAAAGTGCCCACCCGAGTCTAGTAACGATATTACCGCTTGTGGAAACTAGAAGGGGGGTTGAATAGTTTTTACCGTTTTAAAATTAAAGCTTAGATTGTAGACTTATGTGAACTCAAGAGATATACACAAGTGTATATGATAGCGATGCAATAAGTAAGTAACTAATCTACGAAATATAAACGAGTAAAGATAAGAAAGATCAAACCGATGACACAATGATTTATAGTAGTTCGGCTACGAAGCTCCTCTTTGCCCTACTCCACTCCTCAAGTTCCCAACTTAAGAGTTATCTTTACTATGTCAACAAGCTCCCTTTAGGCGAAGAAAACCGTACACGTCGCTTACACTTTTTCTGGTACTAAGCTAAATACCGAGTTCTACTTCGAGATAGAACTAATCTAACACACTATGTATTTTATGGCCTAAATACTAACCTATCATACACATATGATACACACAACACACAACACAAAATATACAAGATGAATGATTATCACAAACGTGATGACACAACTAAACTATTAACACTTGAAGTTTGATCTCTTCTTGAGTGTTCTTTACTAAAGAGTGAGTTGATCACTTGTAATGGATTATGTAACAAGTATAATGATCAAAGAATATAAAAGATAAAATATGTATGTGAAAAATATATTACAAGAGTTGTATAAAATGAAAGCTTGAGGTTGATATTTATAGGCAACCTTTTGAAATTCAAATCTGTCCCACCCGACGTTGGATTAATCTTGTAAAAAATAGGATTGCCAACATGGCAAGGCAACATGTGACAAAGATTTTAGTGGGGAGGGGAAGAGGTTATTACCCAATGGGTAATTTTAGGGTTGCAGGGTAAAGATGGGGAAGAAAGCCTGTGTTGTTCTTGGGTTTATTTTTTTTGGCGTTAAAAGTTGTTTTGAGTATTAACAGGGGAAAGGTTTGGTGATGGGGCAAAACTAGTCCCTCAAAGTTATGTAAGTCTCATAAGTGTGTATTGCAAATTTAGTCCCTGTGGTGATACAAGGTTGAGGGTTTGGCAGAAATGCCCCCTCAACCTTATAACTCTCATTGCAAAAACAGTCCATGTGGTAAAACAAGTTTGGGACATTGGCAGGAATGCCCCCTCACTTGTTATTTCAAGTAAATTGCAAAATCAGCCCTTGTCTTTAATCTTTAATAATATAACTTTGGGGAATTGGCAATTTCAGTCCCTCAAGTTATATTTCTTCTGCTTTTGACTTCCTTATGACTTTGACTTTGTCGGGGTTGACTTTGACTTTGACTGTTTGGCTTTGATTTGGCTTTGTCTTCACATACTTTTCCATTCCGTGCTTAGTTTTGTCATTTTTGGCTTTGTTTTTCGTCCTTTTGTTTGATATCCGTTTCCTACACAATACAAATGCAAAACAAACATATATTTGGCAGTTTTTGTCTGTTTTTGGTCATTTAAGCTCGTTTTTTATGGACAAAAGTATGTGTATTTAAACACATACCAAAATCCCCCATACTAAGGTATTGTCGTGTCCTCAAGCAATGTTATGAAGTAAACATTTACAAAAACTAAGAATCTCGATCCCCCTCGACTAATAACCTCGAAAAGTAGCTAAGTGTTTGTCAAGGGGAACTAAAGAATCAATAGCTTCGACAAGTCCCATTTTCACCATTTTTTATCTGTACACTAACTATCCTAATATTTTTTTTCCTTTTTCTTTTCTCGACTACCTGTTTGACTTCCTTTATTATATCAACATTGGGATCATAGAATGAGAAGCGCCTATAGAATAATCTACGGATGTTCGAATGGATGAATTCATCGTTCCCGATTTTTCACTAGTCCCAAGCTAAGCGTAAAAACGAAATCACTGTTAAGTACAAGTAAAGATGCTAAC